>JAJIBD010001236.1:0-19628 GCA_021461705.1 Cryptotis parvus
CTCATTTGGGGATAAGGTCCTTCCCAAAGGATCTTTCCACATTTATACATTGTGGTTCTGAGCCAGGTTCCTAACTGATACCAGTAAGCCTAGTAAAGAGCCGAAACCAACCACCCCTCCATGCATGAAGTCGAGTCAATTTCTCAACAGCCAGACTTCACAGAAAGTTCCTCAAAGAGCTCCATCAAGAAAGGTGATCCTTTTCCCTTTAAAGTTTCATCAATTAATGCTCGGGATGAGAGCTTTCTCTGCTGAGACATTATACCACCTACGTAGCGAGCCTGGCGAAGCTAACCGTGTTTTATTTATCTGTTATGCCAAAAGCTAGTAAAACCATGGACCTCAGTTTTCTACTGTGGTAGCCTGTATAATGGTTTACAGGGCTCCTCCTGTCCCTGGAGCCAGTAGATGCCCTTGTTACTTGCTTGTGACAGGATTTATGGAATGTTACCCCAGTACCCCTCGAGAGCAAATCGATATTCGAACAAATGAGGGAGAACAGTGACGAGTGATGTTCATAGTAATTGCCTTCAGAGTGCTTCAAGGTTGCAAGCTCCTTGAGTCCTTGAATGCCCAATAACAGATATGACAGATAAAGAAACTGTTGCATGTGTGGCATGCATGCATATGTATGTGTGTGAAAATATCTCAGCTATGAAAAAGATAAAATAATACAATTGACTGAGTGTACATTATTTGATCTAGAAGGCTCAGGCTGGATGAGTAAGTCAGAGAGAAAAGGGAAAAATACAGAATGATCTCTCTCATGTGGAATATAAAGAAGCACATTAGCGAAGAGAGAATAACAAATGGTCAAAAGTAACAGACCTTGATAGTCAACCTATAGAACTGAGTTTGCCATCATGGTGGATTGAGGGTGGGTGGGGAGTGAGGAGTGATGATGGGTATGATGTTGGAACATCATAGCTTACCACTACTTACAGTTGTAACTAATTACAGTGCCTACCATTTCTTTTCCAGTGTAGGACCTATAAATTCATGTTGAGTTGCACGGCTTGATCCCATTTGCTGGCCCCTAGGATCTTGGGCTTTGTCTGAACCTCAATTTAAGCCATTGTAGCTCTTAGGTGCTTAGCGTGAAAAAATTTTTTTAATGGTGATTGCTGAAATACTGCCTCTGATAATGCTAGTGCTGCTTTTGCTGTGTCCCATAGTTTCTGGTAGTTTGTTTCTTCATTCTCCTATGTTTCAAGGAATTTTAAAATTTTTTATTTGGCTTTCTCTTTGATCCAGTTGTTATTTAACAGTATGTTGTTCAGTTTTAGATTACTCTTTTCCCAGATTTCTTTTTTAAGAAGGTTTATTTATAATTTTGTAACTTAAAACAAAATTCATATTATTTATCTTTGTATATGTTAAAATTGTAGTTGAATGTGTTAAGCATCCTGGAGCTGTTCCTTGCTCTCCCTGTGCACAGCCGTTCGAGGCAGTCGGGAGGCATGGTGAGTTACCTAGCCCTGGCCCACCACCTCGGCAGAGCCTCACAACAAGTCAGGCCACCCCTCCTCTCCCTCCCGAGCGCCGCCATTTTCCACTTTTGGACTTCCTTCACGTCAGAACTTTACACCCAGCAGACCAGCCCATCACGCCCGGATCACTGACACCCACCCTGGAAGCGGCTTTTTCCTCCAATCCGGCCCAGGTACTGCTGGTCCAGAGACTCTCAGACATGGGGGCAGAGCTGTTCTTTGCTCTCCCTGTGCAGCCGTTCATGAGGCGGTCGGGAGCCATGGCGGGTTCTAGCCCTGGCCACCACCTCGGCAGAGCCTCACAACAAGTCAGGCCACCCCTGCTCACTCCATGGGCGCCGCCATTTTCCACTTTTGGACTTCCTTCTCATCAGGAACTCCACCCAGCAGTCCAGCACATCACAGCCCGGATCACCAACACCCACCCTGCAGCAGCTTTTTTCCTCAATCCGCCCGGTATGCTGGTCCAGAGACTCTCACACATGGGGCAAGAGCTGTTCCTTGCTCTCCCCGTGCACAGCCGCTCATGAGGCAGTCGGGAGGCATGGCGAGGTTCTAGCCCTGGCCCCACCACCTCGGCAGAGCCCTCACAACAAGTCAGGCCACCCCTCCTCACTCCACGGGCACCGCCATTTTCCACTTTTGGACTTCCCTCTGGTCAGAACTCCACCCAGCAGACCAGCCCATCACAGCCGGGCTCGCGCCCATAGCGGCCGGCGGTTCATCAATAAATGTTTTATTTGGAAGTGTTTAAAAGTTTGCCTCCGCGGCAAGCCTGGCAAGCTTTCGTGTTGTATATGATATGCCAAATTCCAGTAACAATTATATTAGGTCATTTCCATGACCTATTATAATGGTTTGAGCTCTTTATGTTCCTGCAGCAAGCCGATGCCCCTGGCTCTACTGGCATGAGACAGGACATATCGAGATATTACTGGTGCCCACTCTAGCAAATAGATGATCAACGGGAAGATCGTGATCGTGAGATTGTGAAGCATCCTGGAGAATGTCCCAGTGACTGGAAAAGAATATGTATTTGGTTTTTTGGGGGCAGAAAGTTCTGAGTATGTCTAGTAGACGCAATTTTTTAAAACTTCATTTCAAGCTCTTGCTTTTTTTTACTTTTGTTTTCTAGTTTGTCTGTTCAGATATGATTGAAACATTAAGGTAACAACAAAAGTCCATAAACCAGTGGTTTCTATTGCACCTAATTCCAATAACACAGCTATCACCAGTGTACCTACCTCTCTTTCCCAAGGACCTCAATACGTTCACCTTTCAAACTTCCCCCACCAACTCAATGTGTAAATCAGTTCTGTTATGCTGCCTTTGGACTTTTGTTGTTACCATAATGTATATCTCTAAGCTCCACATGTGATAGAATCACTCTATATCTATCCCTTTGCTTCAATTTTGTTGTTTGTTTTGATTTTTTGGGCTCCAGTCCTAGCAGTTCTCAGTGTTTACTCCTGGTTCTACACTCAGATGACTCCTGATGGGTTTGAGAACCTTACAGGAATTCTGGTAACAAACCCAGTCTGCCATGAAAGACAAGCTTGGGGTGATTATAGCTGTGTTATTGGAATTAAGTAGAAGAAACCACTGTGGTATCGTTGTAAATCGTAGAATCTTGTCAGTAAAAAATTAAAATATAAAAAAATTCCTCTGACAGTGTCTTTTTTCTTTACTACTTTAACAAACTTAAATGAGCATATTCTCATAAAACTCATCCTTTTTATTCCCCCCCACCTGAACATGCAGCTGAAAATACAAGGAAAATTCATACTCATACTTCATATTTAAATTTTGATCAAGAACAGGGTCTACAGTACAGTGAGTAGAGAGAGCATTTGCCTTACATGTGGCCAACCTCAGTTTGATACTCAGCACCCAAAATGGTGCCCTCAGAGCACTACCAGGAGTGATCCCTGAGCACATAGCCAGTTGTGAAGCCTGAACACCTTAAAATAAGGGACAAGTCTAGAAAGATAGTATAGAAGTAAGGGTGCTTGCTTTGCACATGGTTAACCTGAGTTTGATCCCAGACACTCTGTGTTTCCCCAACTCTGCCTGAGTACAGAGACAGAAATAAAGGAATAAGCCCCGAGTATCACCTGGTGTGTCCCACAAACAAAATTAGAGAAATCAAGGAGTCTTTAGTTCTGCTTGGCTAAGTGTCGGGGGGACACTGCCGGGAGTCCCTGACAGTGCCGAAAGCGAGTTCCTTCTACCTCCAAAGCCGGCAGGGAATGGATGAAAACTCAGGAATCGATGCAGTTTTAAAAGGGCTTTACTAACACAGGTTCCGATACACAATCCAAGAGCAGGAAAACCTCCAGACTCTGGGTTCCCAGCTAGGCCTAGCCAGGTGTAGCCAAGATGGCGGCCACCACGTGTTGAGGCCCAACAGAGAATGGAGAGGACGGAGAAGCAAAATGCCCAGGAAGCTGAAATGGCAAAAGAGGGCTTTCTTTTCTTCTTGCAGCTTACTTTATAGCTAGAAATTCCCCCCAGACTCCCAGCCCAGCCCATTCTGGGCTGGGCTATCTAGAGATAAAACAGGAAAATAGTTCTATAGAAATGTAGCAACATCCAGGAGACCATCTGGCTGTTTACAAGGACCCAGAGCTAATTCAAAGCCTCTTAGCTTAGAGCTGGAAGGAGCTATCACCCTAAATGTAACTCCCCTAGCAGGAGGGTCAAAATCTTGTAGCAATGATTATGCAGTGAAATATGGTGGACAATATCAAAAAAAAGATTATAAATTATCTCATGTTTGTGAATAATAACTTGTGGCAAACAACTATAACAAGTTCAAGGACTTTGGCATTCTGCAATGATGTAGAATGCATTGTCACTTTGATGAGTAAAGGTAGGCTTCAAATGTGAAGGTTAAGTTTAATCTAAGATTTGATGAAGATGGGGGAGTAACTGTGGAGATGTGTGAGGGGGCGATTAGGGGCGGGGACAAAGTTTCTTAAAGACCCCAAGGAGAGGAGTTGGCAAAAGTTGTGGGAGAGCTACTAGGTGCCCCGATAAAATACGGGAGTGGAATAAGGGATTCCTTCTCTCCGAGGATTGGCGGTTGGCGGACAGAGAAAGATGAGAATCCAACAAAGTTTCAAAAGACTTTACTCACACTTGTTCTGGTATACAATTTTATAATAAGAAAACCCCAGACTTTTGGTTCCTTGCTGGGCTCTGGCCCATGTAGGTTTAGAATCTTAGGCCATGATGGCCACTACCACATGCTAAGGCCCAACAGGGAAGAGAAAGGAGAGAAGAAGAGAGGAGGAGGCAGAGAGCAAGGAAGAAGAGAGGAAGAAATGGAAAAAAAGGCCCAGAAAAGGAAAGTAGGCTTTATAACTCTTTTCAGCCCAGACTGCTCCACATCAAAGGGAAAGCAGCTTAGGCTCAAACACCCTCAGGTAACTTCTCCCAGGACCTCACCTAGTCCCATTGAAATGTTAATATTGCCCCCAGCCACGATCTGTCTTGGAAATGTCCCTGCAGGCCCTATGTAGAGTAGGGGAAGGGCATATGTTTCTACCAATAGATATTCTACAGCCTGGTATATATTTCTCCAAGCCTTTACTTTATAGTTGTTCTGTATATTAGCGTTTAGACTGGTTAGAGAGCCACACATGCTTTCTTGGGCGCAAACAGCGATTTCTCTCTTGTCTAATTACTTAGAGATCCAACTTAGCCAGGTAAATATACTGGTAAGATCTATCTTTTCCCACAATGATTGTGGTAGCATGAGAGAAAATATTTGTACCAGCTAACATAGAATACATGGTAAGATACACTGCCACATAAAATCTGAGATCCAAACTGTTTTCCTGCCTCTATTGACAAAGCAGCCTGCAGGAGGTATTCCCGGGCAAGGTGCAGAGGCTCTGATCAACAGAGTACTGCAACATAAAGTAGTAGTAGGAGTGTTAGTATCTATAACAGATTTGTGGGGGAGCGAGTCAGAAATTTAAGAGAGGACTGGAGCAGTTGTATAGCAGATAGGGTCAAGTACCACCCATGCATGACCCCTGAGCACAGAGTCAGGAAGTAAGTCCTGAGCACAGCCATATGTTGCCCCCAAACAATGAAAAATAGAACAAAAGGAATAAAACTTAAGTGAACCACATAGGCTATCATGCAGTATCCTGTAAATTATGTGTTTCAGTGCGTATTGAAAAAACATTACAGGGTTTTTTTTTTTGCATATATTAATTTCAGGAAGATTCTTGTGCGTTTTTTTAAAATATTTTTTTTTATTTTGTTATTTTCCCCCAAATTTTATTACACCATTTTAGATATACAATTGAAAGATGCTCATGTAGAGTTTTGGTTCTACAGTGTTCCAACACCCATCACCCCCCCAAACCCATCTCCCATCACCAATGTCCCCACCTCCATCCCCCTCCCACACCTCAACTACTTGGGGGTTCTGTATGTCATTTCTCTCCTCTTTATCTCTCCCTCCCGCCAAACTTTCCTGCTTTTCCCTGGAATGCAGTGCATTAAAGGACATTACTGTTTCCACTATTTTAATGGACCAAGTGGCGCTTGCAGCTGCCGGACCCTGGGGCTCGAACTGGTTTTGCTCTGTTAATTTGGTCATGAGGCAGTTTCCCAGCGCCCGGACAGCAAAAATGGTGGCTAGTGTGGTGGGCAAGTCCCATCCGGCTGCTTCCGGGGACCCCCAGAGGTGATGGGCCACTCCCCAAAACCCATCTGTCCTCCCAGGGGGCCCCATAGTCAGCTGGGCCGGGGCAACCAAGTTCCACCTTCCCCAGCCGCTTGTGAGCCTCTTCATGCTATGGCTGGTGGCCCCAGGGCAGCTCCTGGGCGGGACCACCAGGCTTGACAAAATGGAGGGGGGAATGGCTCCAGCCCCTGAATCCATTTGACGAATTCCCAGTGATTCCCACTTCTGGGAGCCACCTACCTGGGCTCGAACTGGTTTTGCTCTGTTAATCTGGTCATGAGGCAGTTTCCAGTGCCTGGACAGCGAAGGTGGTGGCTAGTGTGGTGGGCGGAGTCTCATCCGGCTGCTTCCGGGACCCCCAGAGGTGATGGGCCTTCTCCCAAAACCCGTTTGTCCTCCGGGGTGGGGGCATAGTCAGCTGCGCCCGGGGTGAGCCAAGTTCAGCTTCCCCGCCGCTTTGATTCTTGTGTGCTTTGAGAACAGCCTACGGGCATAAGAGAATGGCTCTAAGGACTTTTTATCATTCCTGTAACAGATAATGATGGATGGTTCTAGAAAGTGAAGGGGCCTTGATCACACTTAGAATATTTTGCAAACAGAGTGAACAGGACTTCCAGAAAGAGACATGAGCAAGTGAGGAGGATTTAAGGGATTAGTCTGAGGGATTTTTGGCCTGAACACTTGAACAGATGGAAGGTGCCATCATCTAAAATGAAAAACTCTGTAGTAGATGTTATCAAGGGAGCAGGTGGAAGAAATCAGGAACTCATTTTTGGATGAGTTCAGAGAACTCACTTTATATTTTTTTTATAATCTTATCCAGTCTTTCTTTGTCTCTGAGTTGGAAAATGGTTTCGTGCCTTGGGCATTGGGCAGTTGAAATCTGAAGTCGAGTTGAATCAAGACAGGTAAGAGCAAGCCAGAGAGCCAGTTTGCCCTTTCACAGTGTGTATGCTTTCTGATTGAACTACTCTTTTTATTTATACATTTATGTCCAAGGGGAAAGAAGTTTAGATTTTAATATTGGTAAGCTGAGAGATAAATGCTGACATTGTCAGATCTTATTAGAAGAAAGAATAGAGAGAAGCAAAGAACCTTTTGGTGATTATCTCTGTGTAGTATCAGGAGTGTGTCATGCTGAATGCTATTTGAACTTGACTCTACAAATACATAAAATGGTAGTTGACAGTTGATAATGATTTAACTAGGACAAAACTCATACGCATTGAGAAAAGACTTGAGTTTTTGTACTAGGGGAAAATTTTTTTTTCAAAAGAGCAATGTAAATAAACATCTTTAAAAGTATCTTTTAAACCTGCTGTGGAGGCGGGCTGGGGGAGGGGGAGAGGGAACCGGGTAGTTGGTGGTGGGAGATGGGCACTGGTGGAGGGATGGGTGATGGAACACTGTATGACCAAAAGCCAAATATGAACTTTTTAATTGTATATCTTTGTAATTGTATATCTCACAGTGATATAATAAAATACTTTTTTAAAAAGTATCTTTTAAAGTTAAAATGGACATAATAATGATACTTAACCTATATTTCAAACTTACTGTTTTCAGTCATTGTACTAAGTACTGATTTATTATCAATAGCCTCTTCATTTTTTTTCTTTCTTTTTTCCTTATGAGTTGCTTGGGGTAGTGGTATTCAGGAGACGGTATAATAAAAATTTTTTTTTAAAAAGCCTAGGGAGCTGGAAGACAATTCCCAGTAGTACTTGGCAACCAGGTATTGCCATTACTCTGGTCCAGCATTGTAATGTTGTTCAGACCTAATGATGCTGAGGATCTCCTAGAATATCCACTTGGTGATGTTGGGGGACAGGGGGCAGGATGGGGATGAATGGGGTGGTGGAATGCCTTGAGATTGAACGTGGTGAAAAACCTGGTCACCTGATTATGACGAGGCAAAGTAAGATCAACTACTTGATATATAAGACCTCAAATGGGCAGAAAGGCCCATTGGGGAGTGATGCTGAGTGAATTGGAAGTGGATCACTGTTTCACTGCTCTTCACTGCCCTGGTTTTTTATTATGCCCTCCAGCAGTTTGAGCTGTCCCTGACCCCAGGAAACACATCATCATTTCTTTCATTCTTCTCTCATTTTGGGGAATCTGACCTCAGCCTCCCAAGATGTGCCCAGTGGCTCCAAGAGCCACTGCCAGTGGTTACAATCAGTTCAGTTCAATGCCAAGATCCAAGGATGTGCTGCTGCTTAAACCTTGCAGTGCTGGGGTCTACCAGGGCCTCCCCAGAAAAACTGAGGGGCAGCCTCCAGGACCCTCCAGGACCACACCTGGAAATGATCAAACACATCCAGGCCGTCCAGGCCCATGATCACCTTGGCACTGATCATGGGCCTGTGGAGTGCGATGGAGATTATCAGAGGCTTTTTGTGAGAAATTAAGCCTGGACTGGGCATATGCAGGACCTGTGCTCAACTCCTGTACTATTTCCCGTGCCTGTTATTACTTCTCATATGATACTTGAAGACCATAAGTATTATTAATTAACTAGTGCAAGGTTGCATTGTTAATGGTCAGGGAAAAATTGAATCCATATTTTAGAACTATAATCTGCTCCTTTTTAGTTTATTTTCTAGATATTCCATGATACAGTTTATTACTTTTTGACTGAGTTGCTCTTTGGTGAGGGCCTTTTTTGGATCATACCGGTGAGGTTCAGGGGGTTACTCCTGGCTCTGTACTCAGGAATTACTCCTGGTGGTTCTTGGGGGACCATATGGGATATCGGGGATCAAAATTTATCAGTTGTGTACTGGCCCAAGTTGCTCTTGAAATTGTGATTGCTATAAGTTATTGATTCTTTTATCAAAAAAAAATCTTACTACGATTGTGGTATGAATACGAATATATTCTTCCCTTGATAACATACGCTAAAGGGAAAATGAGGGTCACAGTAATTAGTAATGAATGTGTCCGTTCATTAATTTTAGAATGAATATGGTCTTAGGGCCAGCTTAGTTGTGGAATAAAATGGATTGCATTTTAACTTCAAAATGGTAGGTGTTTTGGGCTGGAGCAATAGTCCAGCAGGTAGTGCCTTTGCCTTGCACGTGGCCGACCTGGGTTCTATTCCCTGCATCCCATATGGTTCCCTGAAGTAATTTCTGAGCACAGTGCCAGGAGAGCCAAGAGTAACCTTTGATCATGCTGAGTGTGACCCAAAAAAGCAAAAAGTAAAATAAAATGGTAGGGGTTTATTTATACCATTATCGACTACATATGGATGGATGTAGGATTAATAGAAAACTTTCCCAGATAGTAAGAATAGCTGGTATAGAAAAAGCAAGATGGATTAAGAGAAAAGTTAGGAGCTATTTCAGCTGGTTAACAGTGAGTCATCAGAGTAGTTCATGCATTGGAGAGATACTGGAAGTCAACATCTGAACAATTAAGGAGATTTTATTGAAAGCTGTGAGTTTAAAATAGAAATATATACTTCTGTTTAAAATAGAAATATGTTTCAACTCTTTCCTTCATGGCTTAAATGTAAACCTATTCAAAAAGTTTTTTTACTTTATTTCTAGAATGCCAATTAATGAAAACAGAGCGACCAAAGCCAAACACATTTATTATCAGATGTCTCCAGTGGACTACTGTTATAGAAAAGAACATTTCATGTAGATACTCCAGAGGAAAGGTAAGAAACTTGTTTTATTCATATTGTTATAGAGGAATAACAGATTAATCATATAGGTGTATCTCACTTCACCATTTCCAAATAAATTCAGAAAATGTTGTAAACTTTGTTTCAGATATTATAGACGATAACAGACACTTGCAAAATACTAAATCAAAAAATTTAATTTATTTCTTGAGGGAAAGATATTTTTAAATTAAAATAAAAATTAGTAGAAGCACTATTCTAACCAAATTACCTTCATAAAAATTGGAAGTCTCATTGTATTCACATTTGGAACTCTGAATCTAGTTGTAGTAAAATGTTTCGTTTACCTAAATGGTTATAGTACACGGTTTAGAAGTTTCCCCAAACAATAAAGTGTTGTTTTAATATACATTTTTGTTCACTAAACTTGAAATGGTAATGTGTGATTACCTTAGGAAAAATTGAAAATTACTAGAAAATTACTAGAAATTACTAGAAATTCATCACTGGTATTTTCTTTTTTGCTTCTTATTCTGTGCAAATATATTTGGATTTTGAGGGCATCAGAGGTGCTCCTCAGGCTGCGTCATGTGCTTCAGTGATTGTCAGCCAACGGGACCACTGGTTCAGAAAGAGATCTGACGTGCTGCTTGGGCCCTGTGGTACTGGGGATTCCTGGGCTGGACCTCCAGCCAGTGTTCTGGGGCCTTCTGAGGTACACGGAAATGCTCAGGAGAATCCTGTTGGCCATATACATATAAGTGATGTGCATTAATCCCTGTACTTTCTTTCTCGATCCTGTATTTTATTTGATTTTGTTTGGGTGTTTGGAGGCCACACCTGTCTGTGCTCAAGGTTTACTGCTGGCTCTGTGCTCAGGGGATCACTCTTGGTGGGGTTCAGGGGACCATATGGGTGCCAGGTATCAAACCCAGGTTTGCCGCATGCAAGTGTCGCCCGCCCACTGTGCTATCTCTTTAGATTTTTACTGTGTTTCTAAATTTGTGTGTTTTCTTTCCTCACCCAAGCTCATTTTCCCTGGGTATATCTATATGCTGAGTCTAGTTTTCTTATACTTAGACCCAATTCTGTGGTTGGACTAATTCATATGTATCTCTCACATCTGAGCTTAAATTCTCATATTTTCTACAAAACCTTTTTAGAATATATATTTTTTGTCCTCTTGCTGTATTTTTTGCATATTCCCTTGTCACTATTTTATGTATATATATATATGTTCGTGTGTGTGTGTGTATATATATGTGTGTGTGTGTGTGTGTGTGTATATATATATATATATATATATATCACTACTGTCTAGCCTTCATTTTTAACAGGTGTCCGGGTTCTTGTATAGTGTTTGTTGACTGACTGACTGGATGTAACATGTATCTGTCTCTCCATGAAAATTGTTCTTAATGGATTTATAACATTTCTTTGAAGCTTGTGGTTTTGTTTACCAGGACTTTAGCCTTATTTTAAAACTCTTTAATAGTTTCGTTTCTTTAATATCACAGTACTTCTCTGTACAATTGGTTTCTTTTGCTTTTTCGGTAGAATAATCTTTCTTGGTAGTCTGCAGTACCTTGGACCCTAGCGTCAGAAAACTGAGAAGAGCACTGAACTTACACCCAAAGCCGAGCCTCTCCAGAAATTCTCTCTGGTATCACAGCACATCTGGAGCAAGCAGATGCCATTGGGCTACACGGGCATGTGACAGGGACAATTGGAAATGTTTCTGGTGCCCGCTCGAGCAAATCTACGAGTAATGGGATGTCAAGTGATCAAGTGATCACAGCACTGCTGGGTTTGGCTGCTTAAAAAAATGGAAGACCATGGGGCTGGGGATATCATATACAGGATAAAGCGTATGCAAGTCCCAAGTTGACTCCTGGTACCATGTTAGCTGGTCCACCAAGCACTCCAGGTATAGCTGGCTCTGAATAAAACTGGCTGTATTCAGGTCATGACTATGTTCAGGGATTACTCCTGGAGTATATTGGGGTTAGTATGTGGTACTGGGGATCAAATCCAGGTTTGCTGTGTGCAAACCTGTAAGTGCCTTTATTTATTTTGTGTAAGTGCCTTATTTATTTTGTCACTTTATTTTGTCACCAGCACTGTAGCAAGCAGCCTTCCACTTTTCTTCATTCTCACCAACTCTTGAGATTTATTTTCATAATATTAAATTTAATTAATTAACAGAGATTCTCCATCTTTCATTACTTTTCACTGTATCACTGTCTTCCCGTTCATCATCGATTTGCTCGAGCAGGCCCCAGTAACATCTCCATATGTCCTGTCTCATGCTAGTAGAGCCCAAGGCATCTGCTTGCTCCAGGAACATAAAGAGCCTCAATCCATTCCGAATGAGGTCTATAATTGTTACTGGTATTTGGCATATATATGAAATACAACACGGGTAGCTTGCCAGGCTCTGCCGTGCAGGTAGCATACTCTTGTAGGCATCTCTAAGTCCAGCAATTATTGATGAACCGCGTGGCCGCTGATAGGCTGGTCTGCTGGGTGGAGGTCTGACGAGAGAGAAGTCCGGATGTGGAAAATGGAGGCCCTCATGGAGTGGGGGGGTTGTCTGGCTTGTTGCGAGGCTCTGCTGCGATGGTGGGCCAGGGCTAGAACCCACCATCCCTCCCGGGCACCTCGTGAGCGGCTGGTCACAGGGAGAGCCAGTAGCAGCTCTGCCCCATGTCTGCGAGTCTCTGTAAAAGTAGTTTCATTACTTTTACCACTATATTTTCAGTTTTCAGTAAATGTTTTAATCTTGTATCATTGTGTCTAAGTATTTCATTGTTTTTGATCTCATTGTAAATAGGATTTTTGTCCCTAATGTTTTGATGCTTATTAATAATGTAAGAAGTAAATCCAACTTCTTATCATTTAATTTGTATTATTCAATTTTGCTGAATACTTTTATTTTATTTTGACTTTTTAAAGCTTTGGGTCACAATGGCAATCAATGCTCAGGGGTTACTTCTGCCTCTGCACTCAGGAATTACTCCTGGCAGTGCTTGGGGGACCATATGGAATGCTGGGAATAGAAACCAGGTTAGCCACATGCAAGGCAAAACCCTACCCACTGTACTATTGCTCTGGCCCTAGGAACACTTTCATTCTAATAGTATTTGAAATAGACTCTTTAGGGCCAGAGCGATAGCCCAGCGGGTAGGGGCATTTGCCTTGCACTTGGCCCGACCTGTGCTGGCCCGGGTTCGATTCCGGCATCCCATATGGTCCCCCCGAGCACCGCCAGGAGTAATTCCTGAGTGCAGAGCCAGGAGTAACCCCTGAGCATCGCGGGTGTGACCCAAAAAGCAAAAAAAAAAAAAGAAAGAAAGAAAGAAATAGACTCTTTATAGTTGTTTATGAATAATATCTTGTCATGTACAGTTATTTTTTCTCATTTTCTGATATGAATGCTTTTTATTTTATTTTCTTACCTAACTGCACTGCCTAGAACTTGTAGTATTGTGTTGAATATAAGTGGCAAGAGTGAGTGCTACACTTGTGGATTTTGATAGCTAGGGCTTTTCTGAGGACTGCCCACCAAAGTTCAACAGTGAAATTGGTCTCTAGATTTCTTTTAGTGTCTTTTTATGCCTGTGGTATAGGGTGATGCTGTCATTATTACAAGTTCAGGGACTGGAGATATAGTAGAGCAGGTTAGGTACTTCCCTTTGCACATAGCCAACTCAGGGCTCATTCCCACACTATATAGTCCCCTGGGCATTACAGGGTATGGCACAAAAATAATATAAAATGTCATAAGATTTCCCTCTTCTATTTAGAAAACAGTGCTGTGGCTCTTGTCTATGTTAAAATAATGTTTTTAAATATCCAAGGGGCATTTAACTCACTATTGATTTGACCTTAAAATCTATTCTTTATACGACGGAACAGCCACATTGACCCTGCGTCTGACTTGTGGCTCCCCCAAATTAGGTCCTCAAGCACAGTGATTTGACTTTGAATTAGTTTGACTTATATATAAAGAGAAGGAACCTTTAATTTTATATGCAGTGCATAGGGCCACATTTTCTTTAGCTGAAGCAGTCAGGTCACTGTATAATCATGTACACTCACACACCTGAGTTCAGACACTACTTAAGAGATGTGAAGACTCCCAGCATGGGCCTTAAGGTCAGTCTCGTAGGGAGATTGCTTAGCGGGTAGAACATTGCTTTTGTGTGTGAGAACCCTAGTTTAGACCCCAGACTCTGTAGTTATCAGAGCAGTGCCAAAGAGTGACCTCTAGACACCATCATATGGAGCCCCAAAACAAAACAGGGAAGGCCAGTTTTAGGGTAATCTTAAATGTTATCAAATTTGGGACTTGAGGGTAGAGAATGCATATGAATATTTTTGAATAATTACCCTGGAACAGATATAAATTAAGACCCAAGCATAATTTCTCCTTTAGTATATGTGTTTCTATGTTTTCAAAGGAAAAAAAATTACCTCATGTTTTTGCTTTTAAGCCACACTCAGTAGTATTGAGGGCTTCTCCCATTCTGTTCTTTGGAGTCACAGAACATTGACAGACCTCAAACACTACTAAAAAGTTACATCCTCTTAAGCCCCTCGAGGTGTTGCAGGTGTGGCTGTGGTGCTGGACGGCATTGGCAGGTGGCAGACAGGAGACAGACTTGTCTACACCCCAGGACTCTGCCCTGTGGGTCCTGGATGGTTGATGGTCTGATACAGAAAGACTGGGATGAACCCAGAGCCATGGCAGAGCCTGGCAAGCTTCCCATGGTGTATTCAATATGCCGAAAACAGTAACAATAATGGACCTCATTCCCAGCGAATGGGGATGTTACTGGCTCCTACTCGAACAAATCATGAACAGTGGGAAGACAAGTGACAAGTGACAAGACACTTAGAAAACATTCAGAATGATTGGTATTAATTTTTTGAAATATTTAACCTAATTAGTCAGTGAATTCTTGGTTTTCTTTGTACAGATGTTTTTGTTTTTAATTTATGAAGGTAGCATTGGTTTACAAGGTTTTCAGTATGTGGTAAAAAATGTTATCAGAACACAATTTCCAGAGTTTAGATGTTTCTTCACTGTCCTTAGGACTGTCCTTCCTCTTCAGAAACCTGTTTTGTCATTAAAGTCAAATACTAGGTTTCACTGTACATTGACTATTCCCTTGCTATTTCCACTTGATTCCGAAAGTTACTTTTGCCGCCGAGTGTACTTATCTTTATCCTTCTAACTTGAACTTTGTCACAGAATCCTCCACTTCCATAAGTGCTTAGCAACGTGAAAAACTGCATCTTTTCTTCCAGCTAAGTAATTTTTCCTTATCCACTCATCTGTCATTATGCTTGTAGATCTTGCCTACTGTAAATAGTGTATTGGGCATAGGTATACATATTATATTCCTTTCATAATTAGTGTTTTTGTGTTCTTTGATAAGTGGAGTGGAATTGCTGAGTCATAGTAGTTATATTTTAAGAGTTTCTAGGAATTTTCATACAGGTGGACCCAGATGATAATCCTACTAACAGTGAATGAGTGAATAAGATATATTTTCTTCACACTATCCCCTCTTTCTGGACCTTTGCTGCTAGACCATTCTCATTGGTGTGATATGAATTTGGGTTTTGTTTTTATCATTTTGTTTAGAGTTTTCCTATACCTAGTGGTGCTAAGTATTTTTCTGATATATATTTTTTGATTTCTTGGTTTAAACCAGTGATCCTATTGGCTTCTTCCTGGTGGGACTCATGCAACCTATGTGGTGCCAGGGATTGAACCCCAGTTGGCCAAGTAAAAAGGCAAGCACCCACCGTGTTGTACTATTGCTGTAATCCTACGTTTTCCGAAGTTTGTAATTTTACTATATAGAGGTCATCTTTTGAGAAATATCTGATAAGCTTTTCCATATTTTTTTATGGTCTATTTTTTATGGTTTCGTTGAGTTTTATGTGTGCTTTCTGTATCTTGAATTAGGCATTGTCAAATTTATGGTGTGTAAAATTTTTTTTAAAATTTTTTATTTTTACAATTACAAAGATAGTTTATATTTGTGTTTTGGTCATACAGTGTTCGAGCACCCATCCCTCCACCAGTGCCCATCTACCACCAACAACGCTCCCCGGTTCCCTCCCCCTCCCCCAGCCTTCCTCCATGGCAGGTTTTTTATTTCTTTTCCCTTTCTCTCTCTTTCTTCTTTCCTTCCCTTCCAGACTATGGATTACAGAAAATACATTAAAGGGTTGTCATGTGTATCTTTTTACCTCTATTTAATGCTATTTAGTTTTAGGTTGGCATTAGTATCCTCGAAAATTGTTAGCACATTGTTCCATTTTGTATCTTACCTAGCCTCTGACTCCCACACGTTTGTGATAATTTCCGCCTTTGACAAGACCTCCTGATATATGTTTCACTTGACCTTGGATATTGGTATCCTAATATGTACATATATATTATGTTATGCAAATAAATGTAGTCATTCTGTATCTGTCTCTCCTTCTGGCTAATTTCACTCCACATAATCTTCTCGATGTCCATCCATTTATAGGCAAATTTTATAACTTCATTTTTTGCTAAGAGCTGCATAGTATTCCATTGTGTAGATGTACCAAAGCTTCTTTATCCAGTCATCGATTTTTGGGCACTCTGGTTGCTTCCAGATTCTGGCTATTGTGAATAATGCTGCTATGAACATAAAAGTAGGAATGGTGTTTCCGCTGGCGTATTTTTGGTTTCCCAGAGTAGATTCCCAGGAGTGGTATGGCTGGGTCAAATGGGAGTTCAGTTTCTAGTCTTTGGAGGAATGTCCATATTGTTTTTCCAGAAAGGCTGTACCAGCCGTTAATTCCCACCAACAATGGATGAGTGTCCCCTTTTCCCCACATCCACACCAGCACTTGTTGTTTTTGCTCTTTTGAATATGTGCCAGTCTCTGTGGTGTAAAGTGGTATCACATTGTTGTTTTGATTTGCATCTCTCTGATGATTAGTAATGATGAACATTTTTTCATATGTTTTTTGGCCATTCGAATTTCTTCCTTGTTGAAGTTTCTGTTCATTTCTTATCCCCATTTTTTGATGGGGGGGTTGTTTTCTTCTTGTAGAGTTCTACTAGTGCCTGATATATCCTGGATATTAACCCCTTATCAGATGGGTATTGGGTGAATATTCTTTCCCATTCTGTGGACTGCTTTTGTATCTTAGTCACTGTTTCTTTTGAGGTGCAGAAGCTTTTTAGTCTCATGTAGTCCCATATGTTTATCTTTTCTTCTAGTTGCTTTGTTAGTGATGTTTCACCTTTGAAAATGCCTTTAACTTCAATGTCGTGGAGGGTTTTTCCTATATTTTCTTCAATGTATTTTATGGATTCAAGTCTGATATTTAGATCTCTAGTCCATTTTGATCTGATTTTTGTGCATGGTGTTAGACACAGGTCCAAATCCATTTTTTTACATGTCACTGCCCAGTTTTCCCAACACCACTTGTTGAAGAGGCTTTCCTTACTCCATTTTAGACTCTTTTGCACCTTTATCAAAGATTAAATGATCATGTGTTTGAGGTTGGGTGTCATAATACTCAATTCTATTCCATAGGTCCACAGGTCTGTTTTTTATTCCAATACCATGCTGTTTTAATTACTACTGCCTTGTAGTACAGTTTGCAGTAAGGGAAAAGTGATGCATCCCATCTTCTTTTTCCCGAGGATTGCTTTTAGCTATCCTTGGGGGTTTATTGTTCCATACAAATTTCAGGAGTGTTTGGTCAATTTCTTTGAAGAGTGTCATGGTTATCCTTATAGGGACTGCATTGAATCTGTACAGAGCTCTAGGGAGTATTACCATTTTGACAATGTTGATTCTCCCCATCCATGAGCAGGGAATATGTTTCCATTTCCTTGTGTCCTCTTTTATCGCTTGGAGCAGTGTCCTGTAGTTGTCTTTGTACAGGTTCTTTACACACTTGGGTAAGTTGATTCCTAGGTATTTGATTTTCTGTGGCACAATTGTGAATGGAATTGTTTCCTTAATATCCCTTTCTTCTCTTTCGTTATTTGTATATAGGAAAACCACTGACTTTTGGGTGTTGATTTTGTATCCTGCCACTCTACTATATGCATCTATTGTTTGTAGGAGTTTTTTGGTAGAGATTTTAGGGTTCTCTAGGTATAATATCATGTCATCTGCAAATAATGATAGCTTGACTTCTTCCTTGCCTATCTGGATGCCCTTTGATGTCCTTTTCTTCTCTGATTGCTATGGCAAGTACTTCCAGTACTATTTTGAATAAAAAGAGGTGAGAGTGGGCAACCTTTTCTTGTGTCTGATCTCAGGGGAAGGCTTTCAATTTTTTCCCCATTGAGAATGATGCCAGCTGTGGGCTTTTGGTAGATGGCTGTAACTATCTTGAGGAAAGTCCCTTCAATTCCCATTTTCTGGAGGGTTTTAATCATGAATGGGTGCTTGATCTTGTCAAATATTTTCTCTGCATCTATTCATATTATCATAGGTTTTTATTTTATTGATATGATGTATTATGTTGATTGACTTGTGAATGTTGAACCATCCTTGCATTCCCGGGATGAATCCTACTTGGTCATGATGCATAATCTTCTTGATGAGTCTTTGGATTCTGTTTGCTAGTATTTTGTGAAGATCTTAGCATCCATGTTCATCAAGGATATTGGTCTGTAGTTTTCTTTCTTTGCGTTGTCTCTCCCTGCTTTGGGTATCAGGGTGATATGTGACTCGTGGAAGCTGTTTGGGATTGTTTCTGTTTCTTCTGTTTCCTGGAAGAGCTTGAAAAAAAACTGGCAGTAGGTCCTCCTTAACGGTTTGGTAGAGTTCACTAGTGTATCTGTCTGGACCTGGGCTTTTGTGTTTGGGCAGACTTTTAATTTCCTCAATGATGTTTCAATTTCCTCGATGGTGATAGGCTTATTCACGTATTGGAGGTCTTCTCGTTTCAGCCATGGGAGGTTATAGGACTTCAGGAATTTATCCATTTCTTTTTAGATTCTTGTGTTTCACGGAATACAGGCTCTCAAAGTAATCTCTGATGATCTTTTGGATTTCTGTGGTTTCTGTTGTGATGTCACCATTTTTATTTCTGATTCTGTTTATTGGGTTCTCTGTGTCCCTGTCTTTACAAGTCTTGCCAATGATTTGTCAATCATGTTTATTTTTTTCAAAGAACCAACTCTTGGTTTCATTAATCTTTTAGATTTTTTTTTTTAGTTTCCAACTCATTGATTTCCTCTCTAAGTTTTATTATTTCCTTTTTTCTGCCTGGGTTGGGCTCCTTTTTGTTGTTTTTTTTCTAATGTCTTGAGCTGTGTAGTCAGGTTATTTATGTGGTCCATTCCTGATGAATGCTTGCAGAGCTATAACCTTCCCTCTTAACACGGCTTTTGCCGTGTCCCACAAGTTCTTATACTTGGTATCTTCATTTTCATTTTTTTTCCTGAAAACTTTGGATTTCCTGTTTGATTTCTTCTATGACCCATTTGTTGTTCAGGAGTGAGCTGTTCAGTTTCCAGGTGTTTGGTTTGACTCCCTGTTTCTGTGTACGGTTAACTTCCATTTTCAGTGCATCGTGCTCTGAAAAGATAGCTGACATAATTTCTATCTTTTTATTTTATTGAGGTATGCTTTGTGGCTCAGCATGTGTTCTGTCTTGGAGAATGTTCCAAGTGCACTAGAGAAAAATGTGTATTCAGCTTTTTTGGCATGAAAAGCCCTGTATATATCCATTAGCACTCTTTCTTCCATTTCTTCCTTCAGGGCCAATATTTCCC
>JAJIBD010001237.1:0-107500 GCA_021461705.1 Cryptotis parvus
GGCAGTGTCCAGCGAGCAGAAGGATCCAGGTATGCACACATATGTACATCACACATACATCACATTCGGTGTATCACGTGCATCACATATGTGTATATCACGTACATCACATATGTGCCACACATCACAACCATCACACACTACCAGTCAAACATCACACCCATCGTACACTCAAATACTACGCATACACATGCTACATACAACTCATGCCACATCATATACATTACACATGCTCCCCGCATACACGCCACAATGCATGTATACCATACGCGACATATGCATGCTCACACACATATATCATACATGTAGACCCACAAACATGCTCACACAACACATACATGCACACTTACACATGCTCATGCATATACCCATGCTCACAGTCGCTCACACATGCCCACACAATAGCAGCCCACATGTGCACAAACACCTGTCTCAGAGATGGCGCTAACCGTCTTGAGACCAAGCCAAGAGCCTGGCCGGGACCCGCAGCTCCCAGTCAGCCCGCAGGGGAACAGGTCGGCTGCTGTCAGACCCAGGATCACCTCACGCTGGGCACAGAAACTGGCACCCTTCTCCTGTCCTCCGAGCGGTCACGGGGCAGAGCTGGGGAACACCAATCTCTGGATCTGGCTTCCGGAACCTGGACCCCAGTGCTCAGCCCGACTGTGGGCACTGCCTGCAGCCCAATGGTCACCGCGGTGGGCAGCACTGCCTGAGCCCCTCACTGAGCTCTGTGCCCCTGCAGCCGGACTTCTCAGAGCTGGCGGTATTTTGAGTAGGGGCCACAGGTCGAGAGCAGGGGAGGGTGGACTTCCCCTTCTGCAAACGCCCCCTTCAGGCCCCAGGCCCGTAGCTGCTGCCTTTTCCATGCTCTGCAACTGCCGATTCTTTCGCTGGATCAAACAAGAGAGAAAAAGAGAGTGACTGACCCCAGAGCGCTGGCACGGGGGCGCCTGCGTGGCCCTCACGTTCTGAGGACTCAGCCACCCCCACCAAGCCCCCAGCCAAGACAGACCAGCACGTGGGGAGCCTCCCCTGGTTGCGCCAGCCGCTGTCATTGTGTCCCGTGAGCAAGCAGACGCTTTGAGGGCCCGATGCTCCGTCTGACGGCACGTCCTGGCAGCGCTGCTGGTCAAAGCCCAGAGCCTAAACATTTCTTGCTGCCTGTTCCCGCGTGGCTGCTGAGACCATGAAGATGTGGGGCCCGACAGGAGGGCATGGCCGAAGGGTCCAACCGGGTGCTGCAGCAGAGGACCCCGGGAGGTGGGTTAGGGGTCATCCCCCATTGAAGCAGGAATGTCCTGTCGGGTCGGAGGCGCAGAGATGAGACTCCAGGCACAAGACGTATTTCCATTAATAATCACCAGCCGGAGGGGCCGCAGCTCTCATCTTGGTGGCTAACTGGACGCAGCTGACTGACCCCAAACAAAGACCCAAACTTCCTTATAAGCCAACACAACGAAGGGCAGTAAAACTTAGAGTTACGTTTACATAATTGACACTGCAAGGACATCCTACATTTTTACCATAGGATTTATGGTGATAGGGAAGAGACACTCAGGAGCCAGAAGCCTGCAGGTGGTGCTATCTCAGTGAGGTGAGATAAGCAAAGAATGCAACAGTTTGTTAACTTAGCCTTCCTAAATTGCCCCAGAGAGGAGGTCTTGTTCATAAGACTCCATCTAGGGCTAATTAGAGCCAACAAAGGAATGTGCAGAGAAATGACCTAGGATAGCCTTGTCTGTGTACCTGCAGCTTGATTAACAGTCTCACTAGGAATTCTACATACTAACTCTATTGGGAGACAGTCTGCCAGAGGACCCTGTGTATCTGTTAACAGGCAGTATGCATCAGACCTTCCTTTACACATCCTTAGATCTACTTACTGCTACAGTGCCTGGTCAGCACAGCAGGGGGAACCAAGTGGCCAATGGCCCCGGACCCCTCCACGCTGAAATGGGCACCCTCTGTGCCCCTCGAGCACCGGAGCCTCCTGGAGGGCTGGTCTCTCACGGGCAGGGGACGTGGTGAACGAGCACGCAGACAGAAAATGCGGCCCTCGCCGGCAATCCATCCAAGGTGATAGCTAAAAGGGGTTTCTAAAAATCTCCTTAGAAAGAAAAAGAAGGCGACAGTAATATTTCTCTCGGGCGCTTCCTCGCGGTGAGAGCCGGTGCCTGTGCTCTCCCCAGTACGTCTCCCCCACGCTTCCTGTTGTTTATTATCCTTGTTATTTCCACTCCACGCAGCATCAGTCATGGCTCCACCGGCTAGGGGCTTCTGGGCACGCCCGTAATTCATGGGAAAATACACGCCGAGATGGATTCTCAGACATAACAGGTGACTTCGTGGCTTGCCAGGAGAAACCAGGGTGGAATGAAGTATGTTGGCCCGTGTGCTGCTGCCGCAGGCGCGCCCGGCATTCCCCGGCGACAGCCGGCGGCTTGAGGCCAGACGCAGAGTGGGTTGATAAGTAAGGCGATGGCCTTGCATGTGGCCGAGCCCTGGCCCTACATCGGGTCCCTTGAGCTGATGTGATCCGCCCGAGTCATCCCTGAGCATAGAGCCCAAAGAAAGCCCTGAGCACCTCTGGGTGTGGCCCCAAGGAAACAACTCCAGCAACACTCCTCCCTCAGACAGGAGCCCCGTGTCTGAGGCTCGTGAGTGGTGATTCATGTCTGCCCTCAGCTGTGGCCTTTGAGGACAGAAGCCATTGGGGCAGAGTCACTCGGGCCACACCGGGCACAGATGGGATCGGTTATTCCTGAATATTCCTGCTCCTGAGTTTGCCGGGGGCGGCCAGGGCTCTGTTCTTGGGCAGACCAAAGTGCACTCTCAGAGCAGGAGGACCTGCACCCTGGGGCCGGCGCTCAGCTTCCTGAGACATGACTGAAAGATGAGATGAAGGTGAGATGAAGTTGATTCCATTTTCTTTCTTCTGTTCTTTGTGACCTCAAAGGAGTGCTCCTGAATTGAGAAAATTCCTGCACGAACAGTTTTCTTGATCACTTATCACTTGACATCCTGTTATTCACCGATTTCCTCGAGCGGGCGCCAGTAACATTTCCATTTGACCCTATCACGTGCCAGTGTAGCCCAATGGCATCTGGTTGCTTCAGGAATACGAAGAGCCTCAAACTGTTCGCTCAGGGTCTTGACCAAGAAGTCTGACCATCTTGTAGGTGGTCACGTGATATCTTGACGTCCCATGGGATCCAGTCAGTAATGGCTGATAGAACAGTTTTCTATAACAGAAAATGGCCTGAGCTAGAAGGGAAGTTCTCAGAAACTCTGGCCTCAGCCCTGGCCTGTCCAAGCCCTTGCCGTGGGCTTCTTAAACTTTTCCGCTTGTGACTGGTTGGTTGCACCTGGGAAATTTTTTTAACTCTATTTTGGGTCACACTTGGTGAAGCTCAGGAGTTACTCCTGGCTCTGCCCTCAAAAATTACTCCTGGTGGTACTTGGGGGACCATATGGGATGCCGGGGATAGAACCCGGGTTGGTCACGTGCGAGGCAAACCTTGCCTTGCACCACCTGCCTCTCTGACCCCTCCCCGGGACACCACCTGCCTCTCTGACCCCTCTCCCCGGGGACACCACCTGCCTCTCTGACCCTCTCTCCCCGGGACACCACCTGCCTCTCTGACCCCCTCCCCCGGACACCACCTGCCTCTCTGACCCCTCTCCCCCGGGACACCACCTGCCTCTCTGACCCCTCTCCCCCGGGACACCACCTGCCTCTCTGACCCTCGCCCCCGGGACACCACCTGCCTCTCTGACCCCTCCCCCGGGACACCACCTGCCTCTCTGACCCCTCTCCCCGGGACACCACCTGCCTCTCTGACCCCTCTCCCGGGACACCACCTGCCTCTCTGACCCCTCTCCCGGGACACCACCTGCCTCTCTGACCCTCGCCCCCGGGACACCACCTGCCTCTCTGACCCCTCTCCCCGGGACACCACCTGCCTCTCTGACCCCCTCTCCCGGGACACCACCTGCCTCTCTGACCCTCGCCCCGGGACACCACCTGCCTCTCTGACCCCTCTCCCGGGACACCACCTGACTTTCCAAGGACAATTACTTTTCTACCCTTTTGGGGGGTGAGGGGGGTCAAACCTGACGGTGCTCAGGGATCACTCTGGCAGGGCCTGGGGGACCATCCACAGTACTAAGAACTGCACATGGGTTGGCAGGATGCAAGGCAAGTACCTTACCCACTGTGCTATCTCTGGCCCTTTCTGCTTTCATGTCTTCTGTTGCTTTTGCTCTAGTGGTGCTCAGGGTCTACACTGTACTGGGGATGGAATCCAGGGGCCTGCGCGTTTCTCTAGGATCGGGGATGGAATCCAGGGGCCTGAGTGTTTCTCTAGGATCGGGGATGGAATCCAGGGGCCGGCGTTTCTCTAGGATTGGGGATGGAATCCAGGGCGGCCGCGTTTCTCTAGGATCGGGGATGGAATCCAGGAGCCGATGCTTTTTCTAGGTCTCAGCTTTTTCTCTGCACACACCCCACTCCCGAGCCTGAGGTCTAAGTCAGGCTGAAAATTTTTCTCCGACACTTGTTCTCAGCTGAGACTTCTCCAGGGCAGTTCAGAGGGGGCCCGGCCAGTGCCGCTCACACAAAGCCTGGCAGCTGCTGGACCCCACACTGCAGGGTCGCTGCCGTGCCTCTGGCTGGACCCCAACATCTCAGGACCTGAGCCTCACAGAGAAATTACCTTCTGAGACGCAGGTACAAAGTCCTGTGCCTGAACTCTCCAACTTCTGCAGAGTTGACTGGGCTCCCTCCCCGCAGCTCCCTGAATTCCCCCAGCAGCTTTCTCCCCACCCGAGAGCTGCTCCCGGAAAAAACTCAACTCCACTTACAAGTTCTCGATTTCCTGGACCGCTCGGCCATGAGGCCACACATGTCTGTGACATCTCCAAACTCCACCACGCTGATAATCCAGTAGTGACTCACCAGAGTGGACGGGGCCTAATTTAGAAGCCAATCAATCTCAACTGACAAAACATTAACACAGAAGTTTGTTTTGGTTTTTGCTTTCTTGGGTCACACCCGGCAATGCTTAGGGGTTAGTCCTGACTCTTCGCTCAGGAATTACTCCTGGCAGTGCTGGGCGACCATATGGGATGCTGGAATCGAATCGGTTGGCCGTGTGCAAGGCAAATGCCCTGCCCACTGTGCTATCGCTCTGGCCCCCTGACAAGAAGGTTTAACCTGTAACAGCATCTTAGGAATTCCTCAGACCAGGACCTAATATCTCCAAGGTGAGATACAACAATTTTTTCTACTTTTTTTTTTTTTTTTTTGGTCACACTCAGCAATGCTCATGGCTTACTCCTGACTGCTCTTAGGAATTATTCCTGGCAGTGCTCCGGACTCCATATAGGATCTGGGAACCCAATCTGGGGTAGGCTTGTGCAAGGAATCACGCTCTCCCCACTGTGCTACAGCTCTGGTCCTCACTAACTTTCTTCTAAGGAAATACTTATTTGATCATTCCTTTAGCAATTTACTGGTAACAAGCAATGTGAAATTAATTATTCTGCGCCAGATACAGGCTTGAGGGGTGGTGGGGGAAAAACGAGACAGCGGTGGAGGAAAGGTGAGCGCCGTGCTGGGATCCGTGTTGGACTACTGAGTAACAAATTATGATAAACAACTTTGTAGCCCAGAGTTTAAATAAAGTGTAGCGGAAAAATAAAGCCAGGAGGAAGAACTCAGGCAGCCCCACGGCGCCAGGAGGCGAAGGAAGCCCGGACTACAACTCCCAGAGAGCCCCACGGCCGCGCCTGCGCCGATTGGCCCCCTGCGCCACCTATCACGGTGGGAGGAGGCACCAGCCAATCAGGAGCGGGGAGGAGGCGGGCGCAGGCCCGTGAGCTCCTGCTCCAGGCCGTCGGCGGGAGCCGGGCAGGGGCTCCGGGGAGTGGCCGGACTGTCCCGAAGCCGCTGCTGGCGACGGCGCCTCCCACCGCGCGGACTCTGTGATCGGCGGCCCCCGGCCCTCAGGCCCTCGCTGGACCGCGCGGCCACGTGGAAGCGGCAGCGGCCCGAGAGCGACGCGCTGGCCCCAGCTGCATGGACACCCTGGCGCCGGGCCGCTGGCGACGGCGCCGGCCGGAGGAACTGCAGGGTCTGGGGACGCGGTGAGCCCTGGGGGTGGGAAAGGACCTGGCCCAGGGCTCGCCGCTGGGTCCACCGACCTCGCGACCTCGGGCTGCCGGCGTAAGGCACAGGGGCTGAAGCGCTCCTTGGGCGAGGGCGGGGGCCACGGGTGGGGTCAGGGCGCCCTGGGCGTGGCCACGGGGTGGGGTCAGGGCGCCCTGAGCGGGGGCGGGGCCACGGGGCGGGGTCAGGGCGCCCTGGGCGTGGCCACGGGGTGGGGTCAGGGCGCCCTGCGCGAGGGCGGGTCAGGGCGCCCTGCGCGAGGGCGGGGCCACGGGGCGGGGTCAGGGCGCCCTGAGCGGGGGCGGGGTCAGGGCGGCCTGGGCGGGGGCGGGGTCAGGGCGGCCTGGGCGTGGCGGAGCGCACTGGGCGGGGTCAGGGCGCCTCTGGGCATGGCCAGAGCGGTCTGAGCGTGGCCAGGGCCACCTGCGCATGGTGAGGGCTCCTAATCCAGACACGCGTGGCCTGCTCCGGGCGCCTAGTCTCAGGAATTATTCCGGCAGTGCTCGGGGTCCATTCGGGATCCGGATCCAACCTGGGGCGGCTTGTGCGAGGAAAAACGCCCCCACCCCGCTGTGCTGCCTGGCTCTGGCCATCACTAGTCTTCTTCTAAGGAAACATGATTTGATCACTCCCTTAGCAATTTACTGGTAACAAGCGAGATAAAATAGGTTATTTATTCTGGGCAGCTACAGAGTTTGCACGCGGCAGGGGGTGACTGTCCTGCCGATTTTCGCTCCTGACCACGTGTCCACTCTTCCTGTGCGCCTCACAGCAGCACCCACTTCAGGCACCCGGAGTGCGTCCCGGAAATGGGAGACTTGAGACCTCATTGGCTCAGCAGGCCTCGAGACGGGTGGGGGTGGGCACTGGCCAGTGATGCTGAGGGCCTGCAGCCCAGGGCCAGGGCCACCCCTGTCACCTCCTCAGGGGTCCGCAGACCCAGACCCCAGGCTGTGGCTTTGAACCCCCCAGCCGGGTGTGACCAGCTCCAGTGGGCGGTAAACTGCAGATTGACTTAGTCACACCCTCTTTCTCTGCAGCGCTCAGAGCAGGGCCAGGGGAGGGGATGTTGGCCGAGGAGATGGTGCTGGGCGCGGACACGCGCGGAGGACGATGTGTCAGCCGTGCCCATGCAGGCGGCCGAGGCAGGCCCTGCACGGGCAGGAGGAATCTGGCCAGTTGCTGTCGGCCTCGTCTGTCTCCATTCTGTGACACAGCCGGCAGAGTCCCGTGGATTGTGACACGGCATGCCTTCCCGGTCCCGGGATTGGCGTCTGACACGGCGTGCCTTCCCGGTCCCGTGGATTGGCGTCTGTGACACGGCGTGCCTTCCCGGTCCCGTGGATTGGTGTCTGTGACACGGCGTGCCTTCCCGGTCCCGTGGATTGGAGTCTGTGACACGGCGTGGCCTTCCCGGTCCCGTGGATTGGAGTCTGTGACACGGCGTGCCTTGCATGGGTGTCCTGGATCGGCGCCTGTTGCCGCTTTCTTTGCCGGTCTCTGGGTTGTGTCCGGTGGTCGTTATTCCCTTCTCCTGTGTTTGGGGTGACGGCTCTTTCATTTCTGGTTTTGAGTGGAATCTTTACGTGTTTCTGGTAAATGTCTTTTTTCTGAAGATGTAGTTCAAAAATACTTTACTTTTCCATCTGATTGCTGGTTTTGATTGGCACTAGATATGTGAGGATTCTGAGAGAGTTTCTGCACTGCCTCTGCTTCGGCTGTGACGAGAGACACCCCTACAGCGTGGCTCCGTTTACTTCATGCTCTTTCGCTTCCCTTTTTATAGTTTAGTTTTAAAATCTTGGCGGCGGAGCACTCAGTGCAGGGTCGTGGCCGCCGACTGGCCGACCACCGTGTGCAGGAACCTCACTGCTCAGCGGGAGCTTCCGGCCAGCCCGCCCGAGCCCCCCAACTGCTCCCGGGGGCTTCCTTTGCTTCTCCTCAGGCCCTCACCCGTTTGTGCCGTTCGTAGTTTCCTTCATTTATTGTTTAAATTGGAATGTATCATTTATCCTGTGGCGCTCGGGGTGACTCCTGCTCTCAGTCAGGGGTCACTCCTGGTGGGCTCCGGGGCCATATTGGGTTGCAGGGATTGAACCTGGCTTGGCCACACCTGAGATCTGCTGTACTGTTGCTTTCTGCTCCCCGTTTGCTGGTCAGTGTCTGGACATCGTCCTTCCCACCATTCCCGTCCTCTCCCTCTGGGTGCTGCTATGACACCGATGGGTGTGACAATGCCGGGCTCTGGTGTGGGGCCGGGGGCAGGGTCCCGCACCTCCACTGTGGGGCCGGGGGCAGCTTCAGGGTCACGCTGGGTTGGGGTCAGGGCCTGAGAGATGTTGACAGCAGCACAGTGGTAGTCAGAGGCTGCAGCCCCACCCTCTCCACTGCACAGATGGGCGAGACAGATCAGTAACAGTCACTCCTCAAGCAGGGTTTGGGAGCTGGGCCCGAAAACCAAGTAGACGCTTTCTCCCTTGCACACGGCCTAGCTCGCATGCTGGGACACAAAGAGCGTCCATAAGTCCCAAAGGGTCTTTCAGGTCACGATGCTGTAAAGGTAGAATTTAACCAGAAAAAGAACTCTGGGAAATGCAAACATTTGGAGCCCCGCAGCGTGCGGGTCCCCACTGGGTCCCTGAAGAAACTGAAGTGGAGGTTCAGAATTTCTGGGCACGGCCCCGTCTCATTGCCCCTGCACGTCGCTCTCCCGGCCCTGCTCTCCAGATTAACCAGGTGAATCTCTAGCAGACACAGGCCAGGGGCCGGCAGGACACGCGGTCCATCCCCAGACTGGAAACTCGGGGGACCCTTAGGTGGGGATGGGCCTGTCTGTTGGGCTATACCTATTAGCCCTGAGTTTTTGCATTGCTGGTGAGGGATTGTTTTTCCCCTATGCCTTTTGCATATGTTTAAGATGAGACTTTGTTCTCATGTAAACACAAGAGGAGAGTGGGGGCAGCTATTTGCGTTTGACGCTGAGTGGATGCTCCTGGACACCTGTTGTATTTTTTTTTTTTTTTTTTTGCTTTTTTGGGTCACAACCAGCAATGCTCAGGGGTTTTTCCTGGCTCTGCACTCAGGAATTACTCCTGGTGGTGCTCGGGGACCATATGGGATGCCGGGGATTGAACCCAGGCCGGCACAGGCCGGCCGCACGCAAAGGCAAACGCCCCTACCCGCTGGGCTATCGCTCCGGCCCCACCCCCACTGTATTTTCTAACTGCTGTCTCATGCCTTCATGCGACCGACCCAGGTCCTAGCCCCAGCATCCCATATGGTCCCCTGAGTATTTCCCACCTGGAGTAATTCCTGAGTGCAGAGCCAGGAGGGAGCCCTGAGCAATTTTTTTTGGTGTGACCCCCAAAAATATAAATAAATAAAAGAAATAGACAAGTTCTTGGGGGCAATGTCACCACCTAAGACTGAGACAGATTGTCACCGGAGGGGGAGACAGAAGACTGTGAGACAGATTGTCGCCAAGGAGACAGAAGGCCCAGGAGACAGTTAACCCTCGGAGCAGCCACCACGACACCCACAGATGAAAGTCCACGTCCAGGACAGATGGTCAGTGTCTTTGGGACGGAGGATCTTGTCCAGTCTGAGCCTGCATTGGGCACTTGGGGCTCTGGGACGCGATGGGGGAGCCGGCTGAGGGTACACGGACGGTGGCCAACAGCATCACCGACACCAGCATCTCAATAGAAAGTGGGTCCAAAGGAAAATAAAGGGTCTAAGGTCAGGAGGTCAGACTAGCGACTCCCGCCAAACCTTCGAGATGATCACTATCACTATCACTATCTTCCCGTTAATCATCTATTTGCTAGAGCGGGCACCAGTAACATCTCCTTATGTCCTGTCTCATGCTAGTAGAACCCAAAGGCATCTGCTTGCTCCAGGAACATAGAGAGCCTCAAACCATTATATTAGGTCACAGGA
This sequence comes from Cryptotis parvus, assembly GCA_021461705.1. Classification (NCBI taxonomy): domain Eukaryota; kingdom Metazoa; phylum Chordata; class Mammalia; order Eulipotyphla; family Soricidae; genus Cryptotis; species Cryptotis parvus. The sequence goes on from JAJIBD010001237.1 coordinate 10,112, forward strand.
ATGACCTAATATAAATGTTACTGGTATTTGGCGTATCAAATACTACACGAGCAGCTTGCCAGGCTTGCCGCAGGGTGGCATACTGTTGTAGTCACCTATAAATAAAGCATTTATTGATGAAGCATTTAATGATCATTTATTGATGATCATTTCCTTGTGGAAATGATCACTTGACATCCCATTATTCATGGATTTGCTCAAGTGGGCGCCAGTAATGTTTCCATTTGACCCTATCATGTGCCAGTGTAGCCCAATGGCATCTGCTTGCCCCAGGAATACGAAGAGCCTCAAACTGTTCAGGGACTTGACGAAGAAGTCTGACCATCTTGTAGGTGGGCGGCCACGTGATCTTTTGGTGTCCTATGGGAGCCAGTCGCTAATAACTCTAGTCCAGCGGTCGTCTCCAAATCGCATTACGTGTCCAGCCCATCTGATTTTCGACTCCTTAGCAAACGAGACAGCATTCCTGACTCTCAATTGTCAATGTAGGTCAGAATTCCGATTCCTTCTCTCACTTAAGTGAGGCATGATATTCCAAGCATAGCTCTTTCGATTCCTCTTTGGGAAACCAGATAGTAGGGCCCAGGTCTCTGAGGTGTATGTTAATGCAGGGAGAATGGGTGGAGTCAAAGAGATGTGCCCGGAGCCGGAGGTTCTTTGTCCTTTTTAGCTATTTCTTCGATGCCTTTGAAGGCATTCCATGCTGCTCTTTTCCTCCTGAGCAGCTTAGGTTTTAGGTTGTTCATCATGTTGACTTCTCGACCTAGGTACACATAACTGCTGCATTCAGAGATGTTTGTTCCATTGAGAGTGAATGGGGCCTCTGGAACTAGTTCATTTTTCATGAACATAGTTTTGTTCAGATTCAGCTGTAGATCTGTCTTTCCACATTTTCGATTGAAGTCAGCCAGCATTTTGCCACTTGGCTAATGTTTGGTGTTATTAGAACAATGTCATCAGCGAAGCGGAGGTGGGTGTAGTTGCCGACCATCTATCTTCACTCCCATTCCTTCCCATTTTAATTGTCGCATGACATTATTGAGGGTGGCGCTGAAGAGTTTTGGTGAAATGGTATCACCCTGCCGAACCCCTCTTTTTGACATCAATGATCACTTCCTTGTAGAATGGTGAGATCCTGGTGGTGAATCCATAATACAGCTCATGAAGGATCTTGATGTATTGGGTTTGAACGCCCTGTTTGGCTAGGGCTTCGGTGACCGCTTCAGTCTCAACAGAATCAAAGACTTTCTTTAAATCAATGAACGTGAGACAGCGGCATCTTGTACTCCCTACAAACCTCAATGAGCTTGTTTACTGTGTGGATATGGTCAGTTGTGCTGAATCCTTTTCAGAAGCCAGCTTGCTTTCGCGTGGTTGTCCTTCATCTAATGTTCTGCAAATCCTGTTCAGGATGATGCGAGTGAACAGCTTGTAGATGATGGACAACAGGCAGATGGGGCGATAGTTGCCGATGTCGTGAATGTCTCCTTTCTTGAACAGTAGAACTGTCCTGCTGGTTTTCCATTGGGAGGGCACCTTGCATTCAGACAGGTAGCGTGTGAAGAGCCGAGCCAGTATATTGATGAGTACTGACGGCAGATTCTTCAAGTGTTCGGGTCTGACTTTGTCTGGTCCTGGTGCTCTTCGCTTCTTTGCCGATGAAATGCATGTTGGATTTCAGAAGGGAGATCGTTGGAAACGACATATCCATCCTGTGGAATTTGGTATGTGGGCAGGTGGATGTGGCTATCAAAAGAGATCTGAGTAGAAGTCATGGATAATCTTCTCCATAGCCTTTTTGGAAGATATGATAGATCCATTAGGATATCAGAGGGCAGTCATCTTGGTCTTATAGTTGGCGAAGGACAGGTGGGTGGTGCGAATGCTTTTACTGGCTTCTGCTGCATTGGCCAGTATTGCTGCTCTTCTCTCTTTGAGGTCTTCCTTTATCGCTTCTCTGCACTGCTTTGCAAGCTTGGACATTAGCATTTGGTCGCCTGAGGCTCGTGCCTTGACATGTTGGCAAATGAGCTGGAGAGTTTTTGAAAACAGGCGTCCTTTTTTGTCTTTCTCGGCATTCTTCGCACAATCATGGAGGTGCTGAACCAGTCAGTTGTATTCTTCATCGATGTCATCAATGATGGCATCTTCTCATGTTGCTGCAGTGGTGCTAAAGAGTTCCCAGTTGATAGTCGTTCTGGGAGTTCTCTTCTTAAACTTTGCAGCCTTTTCTCCCGTTGCGGGAAGTAGAATTTTGCACGAAGGAGACGGTGGTCCGATCCTATTTGGAATTTGGGGACGACAGCAACATCGATCAGACAAAACCATCGATTGAAGATGATGTGGTCAATTTCATTGTGGAACTGTCTTCCAGGAGATTCCCATGTCCAACGTTTCACTTCAGCCTTCTGGAACTGTGAGTTCCCATGAATGGTCTTGGTGGACATGATGAACTCAGATAGTCTCTCACCCCTGTTCGTTCCATTCTAGGCCATGGGTCCCGATGTGGGGTTCTTCAGCCAATCTTCTCGGTCCTATCTTGGCATTGAAATCACCGACTATGATCTTGTAGAAGGTGTGATATTTTTTTATAGAACTCCTCCAGTTCCATGTAGAATTTCTCAATTTTTTTTTTCCTTGTATGTGGATATTCGTGCATAGACAACCGAATATAAAAACTGCTGGCTGTGGGCCACATCTCTTCAAGTGTAATCATCCTATCCAGTTTGCTAGGCACTCAAATGAATCAATGCTCACAGCCAGGTTTTTTTTTTTTTTTTTTTTGCTTTTTGGGTCACACCAGCATGCTCAGGGGTTACTCCTAGCTCTGCACTCAAGAATCACTCCTGGCAGTGCTCGGGGACCATATGGGAAGCCGGGGATCGAACCTGGGCCAGCACAGGCCAGCCGCGTGCAAGGCAAACGCCCTACCCGCTGGGCTATCGCTCCAGCCCCCCAGGTTTGTGTCGACAAGGATACCAACACCACCAATGCCTCTTTCGTCACATGTTCTGAGGAACAGTTCTTCTCAGGTGTCAAAAACGGTGTGATGCTATTGACGCCTTCTCATCTTGGTCAGGCCAATGATGTCATACTTGATCTTTCACGCTTGCACCATCAGGTCCTCGATATATGCTTCCGATGCCAGCGTATGCACTGAAAGTACAGACAGTCATTTTAGTCCTTCATTTTGGCAGCCTAGTTTGACCCTGAGATTTTATCAGACTCTCCTTGCTCGTCCTTCTTAGTGCCGCATATTTAGGGCTCTTTCAGTAGGGAATAAACATGTTATTACTGGTTTTGGCATATCAAATATGTGTTGGACAGCTTGCCAGGCTCTGCAGTGCAGGCAGTATACTCTCAGTAGCTTGCCAGACTCTCTGAGAGGGTGGGTAGAATATTCTCGGTAATTAAGAGGTGAATCATGCGGCTCCTTTGTGAGAGCTGGAAGCAGCTCTGCCTGGTGTACCTGCGTCTGTGGTTCCAGCATTCCTGGGCTTGAAATACTCTCCTCTGTAGGGCGGGTCTCTGACAAGCAGGCTTGAGATTGGCTTTCTCTCTTGGGTGGAGCTCTGACGAGCTGTGGAGTCCGGATGATGAAAACGCTGCCAGCATGGTACGGGGTTCCTCCCGGAAATGAAGGAACTGGAATTCTCAGGTGCCCGTGAGAGCAGACAGACATCCGACAGGAGAGCTGGTGGACAGAGAAGTGCCTGAGCCAGGGACATCAGCCCTGTGAGACCACACGCCCTTCACAGCACCAAGGTGACCCTGAGCTCCAAGTCTGGAGTCGCACCAAGAGGCCCAGAGCCGGGGAAGGGCAGGTAGCCCAGTGAGTAGCTCTGCAGTGAGAGGCCCAGAGCCGGGGAAGGGCAGGTAGCCCAGTGAGTAGCTCTGCAGTGAGAGGCCCAGAGCCGGGAAGGGCAGGTAGCCCAGTGAGTAGCTCTGCAGTGAGAGGCCCAGAGCCGGGGAAGGGCAGGTAGCCCAGTGAGTAGCTCTGCAGTTCTGCAGTGACCTCAGTGCCCCTGCCCGTCTACCTGGTGTCCCTGTGTGCCTGCTTGGCCGGCACTTGGCCAGCGCTGAGCTCGGAGTGTCTGCAGGTGGGCCAGTGAGAATGTTCCTCTGAGGCCAGCCGGGATGGTCCGGCTGTCGGCTCCCTTAAGGTCATGTTTGAGGGACTGAGGTGCTTGCAGTGCCCGTGGCAGGTCGGGTTCGAGCCCTGGTAGCTTGTAGAGTTCTCTGAGCCCTGCCAGGAGTGAGCCCTGAGCACAGAGCCAGGAGTTAGGTCCCGAGTGTGGCCCATAAGCACAAACAGGAAAAGGATAGTGTTTCGTCATTATCTTCTGAGTTCGGGGGCAGCAGAGGCTCAGGCTGGCTTCCCAAAGGTCGTAGGGCTCCTTTAGGGGTGAAGGAAGTCTCTTGGTTCTTTGGTTCTCCAATGACTGTCAAACAGGAATCATTCATATTGCGTTAGGGAATGCTGCTGCTGGGCCGGAGCGATAGTCCAGCGGGTAGGGCGTTTGCCTTGCACGTGGCTGGCCGGTGCCGGCCCGGGTTCAATCCCGGCATCCCATATGGTTCCCGAGCACCGCCAGGAGTAATTCCTGAGTGCAGAGCCAGGAGCAACCCCTGAGCATCGCGGGTGTGACCCAAAAAAGCAAAACAACAACAACAAAAGAATGCTGCCGCCGTCATTTGGTAGAGGGAGACTCTCGTGCCACCTGTCACGAAGTTTAGTTTTCTTGAACAAAATGTGTGTGGGTCTAGTGTGTTTTCATCATCAGTAAGCCAGTTTCAGTATTTCGTTACGAGAGTTTCTCCCGGGATTGTTTTGAATGACTGCATTAACGTTCTGGAGCTGAAAATAGACAGTCCAAGGAACAGTACGGCCAGCGGGAGTGGATGTGGGTCATCCTATGACGTCCTGTGAGCCTCCCGCTCTGCGGGGGCTGGACTGGCCTCAGCCGCCGTCTAATGCCGTGTTCTCTATTCCAGAAGCGGGCATGCCGGGCGGGAGAAGTGACCGAGAAGGCGGGCATCCTGGCCACCCCGAGTTCCGAGGAGTGCAGCCCTCCCGACCCGAGGCCCGAGGGAGATGGCCACGTCAGCGCCCCGGTACATGTCTGTCCGGCCTCCGGTGAGCACGCCTCGCTGACTGGAAGGCGGTGGGGATCGCTGTTCTGATGCGTGCGACTGTGATTTGTTGGACAGATGCCTCGGGATGGCGGAAGGAGCCCGGCCCAGCCTTGCCCACGGTGCTCTGCAGGGGCGTCTGTAAGTGCTGTAACATGAGGGACGGGCTTGCTCCTGTATTAGACCCATACCGCAAAGTCAGGAGAAGCGGATGTCATCAGCCAACACGCTGGTGGCGCGGGAGCCACACGCGGAAATCCACACAGGATTCTTTCTGGAAGCAGGTGCTGCTGGTGGGGGCGCCAGTGCCCGGAGTCGGAGTTGGTGGCTCTCCCGGCTGGGGCTTTGCTCTCAGGCTCATGCACTGCCGAAGGAGGAGGAGCCACACCGAGTGGGACCGTCGGCCTGGGGGCTGGGGCTTCTCGTGGGGGGGGGGCTGCGGCTTCTTGTCGGGGCTGCGGCTTCTCCTCGGGGGCTCGCGGCTTCTCCTCGGGGCTGTCAGCAGCTGGGCCCGCGCTTGGCAGCCTCCCTCCCTCGAGCCCCTTAGTGCTCTTTCCCTGAGCAAAGGACAGTGTGTGCTGATGAACGTGACTGACATGTTCATGGCCATGAGTTTTCACTTGACAACCTAAACACTTCTGATTCGGGGCCTGAGCAATAGCACAGCGGGGATGCGCTTGCCTTGCACACTGCTGACACGGGTTCGATCCCGGATCGCATATGGCCCTCTGAGTCCCACCAGGAGTAATTCCTGGGTGCAGAGCCAGGAGTAACCCCTGAGCACCGCAGGTGTAGCCCAGAACCACACACATAAAAATAAATCTAAATCGGCTTGAATAGTTTGTTTTCTCTATAAAAACCTTAGGTCCCTTCCATTATGTCAGTTTTAGGCATCTTATAATCTTTGTTGCTGCAGCAAACAGGCAGTTACTTCACCACAGTGTTGTGAGTGTCACGGAGCGTACATTCTCGGGCGTCTCAGCCTTCTTTTTTTTTTTGTGATAGAATAGATTTTTTATTTTTTATTTTTTTTGTGGGAAGCAAAATATAATGCTGAGGAGAGAGAATTAAACACACGATCAGATTGAATTAACAATAAAGGTAGCAATATAGTAATGTTGGGTTATGTCATTTTTTCCCCCCAAATTTTATTACACCATTTTAGACATACAATTGCAAGATGCTCATGTAGAGTTTTGGTTCTACAGTGTTCCAACACCCATCCCTCCACCCAAACCCATCTCCCATCACCAATGTCCCCACCTCCCTCCCCCTCCCACACCTCAACTACTTGGTGGGTTCTGTATGTCTTTTCTTTCCTCTCTATCTCTCCCTCCTGCCTAACTTTCCTGCACATTGTGGAATGCAGTGCATTAAAGGACATCACTGTTTCCACTATTTTAATGGAAATGCTGCAACGGCCGCGCGACCTGGGCTCGAACTGGTTTTGCTCTGCTAATCTGGTCGTGAGGTAGTATCCCAGCATCCGGACAGCGAAGGTGGTGGCTAGTGTGGTGGGCGAGTCTCATCCGGCTGCTTCTGGGACCCCCCAGAGGTGATGGGCCCACTCCCAAAACCCTTCTGTCCTCCCGGGGGCCCCATGGTCAGCTGGTCCCGGGCGAGCTGGGTTCCAGCTTCCCCAGCTGCTTGTCTCAGCCTTTGTTTTAAACTCCTGATGCCGGCACTTGCTTTAGCATGTTTCAGGGGTGAAATGTTCAGGCAAACTGGACTCGTTTCATCTCTATATTGAAAAGCGCATGAGGGGTGTGTGTGTGTGTGTGTGAGTGTGTGCATGCTCACACCAGAAGTGTGGGGTATGTGTGCGTGTGTGTGCAGGAGTGTGAGGGTATGTTCATGTGTGTGCGAGAATGTTTGTGTGTGTGTGTGTTTTCTTTTTGGGTCACACCGGCAATGCTCAGGGGTTATTCCTGGCTCTGCTCTCAGGAATTACTCCTGGTGGTGCTCAGGGGACCATTTGGGATGCCGGGGATCGAACCTGGGTTGGCCATGGCAAAGCAAATGCCTGACCTGCTGTACTATCACTCCAGCCCGGAATATTTGTGTGTGTGTGTGTGGTGTATGTGGGAGTGTTTGTGTATGTGTGGTGTGTGCAGGAAAGTATCTGTGTTGGGTGTGCGTGGGAAGGTGTGGAGTGTGTAGGAGTGAGGGCATATGAATGTCTGATACGTGTGATGTGTGCATGTGTGTGGTGCGTGTGTTGGGTGTGATATGGGTGTTTCTGAGATTGTCTGAGTGAGATCCAGAGACGTGTGTGCTTCTGTTTCTGGAGCAGCGCCATAGTGGGAGAGTCAGAGAGACACTGTCCTCACCTGCCACTGTGCACTGGGCAGTCCTGGCTGGGTGGGTGTGCTGAGACTTCCCACAGCAACCTGTGTCCCTGGAGTGGTGACTTGTGGCAAGGCAGGCGTGTCCCACGCGTGAGGCCTCGGGCCGGGGTGGCAGCGAGCAGCTCCTGGCTCTGCCCTGGCAGTTGGTCCTGAGCACCAGGCGAGCCCTGGTACCCGAGAAGCCAGTGCCCAGCGCCTCCCGTTTCTGTTGGAAGTGGCCATCGGCTCCCGCGAGGCTGCATCTGTCTCAAAGCACACCGGCTCCTTTGGGTGAATGTCCTGAGTGAGAACACCTGTGTGAGTGGGAGCGTCCTGTGTGAGCACCAGCTCCTGTGTGAGTGGGAATGTCCTGTGTGAGTGGGAGCGTCCTGTGTGAGTGGGAACGTCCTGTGTGGCGCCAGCTCCTGTGTGAGTGAGAACGTCCTGTGTGAGCGCCGGCACCTGTGTGAGTGGGAGCGTCCTGTGTGAGCATCAGCTCCTGTGTGAGTGGGAGCGTCCTGTGTGGCGCCGGCTCCTGTGTGAGTGAGAGCGTCCTGTGTGGCGCCGGCACCTGTGTGAGTGGGAACGTCCTGTGTGAGCACCGGCACCTGTGTGAGTGAGAACGTCCTGTGTGGCGCCCGGCACCTGTGTGAGTGGGAATGTCCTGTGTGAGCACCAGCTCCTGTGTGAGTGGGAACGTCCTGTGTGAGTGGGAACGTCCTGTGTGAGCATCAACATCTGTGTGAGTGGGAACGCTCCTGTGTGGCGCCGGCTCCTGTGTGAGTGGGAACGTCCTGTGTGAGCGTCGGCACCTGTGTGAGTGGATTTTCTGTTGTGATTCTCCAGCTCACTTCTGCTGTTTTTGTTTTGTTTTTTTTTTTTTTTTTGCTTTTTTGGGTCACACCGCGGCGATGCTCAGGGGTTCCTCCTGGCTCTGCACTCAGGAATCACTCCTGGCGGTGCTCGGGGGACCATATGGGATGCCGGGATCGAACCCGGGCCGGCACAAGCCGCCGCGTGCAAGGCAAACGCCCTACCCACTGGGCTATCGCTCCGGCCCTCACTTCTGCTGTTTTACAGGAAGTCAAACATCCTTTGGGAAGGAAATAGATCATTTTTGTCAATTTATGTTAGATAGTCTTTTCATCTAAATTTCTGAAACGGACCTAAAAAACCAGTTTCCCTTTATTTGTATCTTCTCAATAAAATTTGACTGAGGCTGGATGATTTAATATTTACACCCAGTGTGTCGAGTCCTGTGTAAACACAGACTGAAGTGTGCGTGATAGCTGCCCCCATGCGCTGAGAATAGGGCAGCTTCCCTAAGCTTGTAAAATAATAAGATGCTATTTTTGTATCCTGTAACGTAAGAGCTTCAGTGTTAAATGAAAAGCAAATATGGCTTGAGAAATGCAGATCCCAGGGAGGGCTTAGGGGAGCCCTGGGGCGGGGTAGCAATTCCAGCTTCCAAAGGCTTCATTAACCCTGATCCGTTCTGCTCCTGCAGGCACCTAGCTGGCCCGGCCCCTGTTCACCTGGAGAAGGTGAGGGGCCTTGGGCATCCCTGAGCCTGTGTCCTGTGGCTCCTGGGGCTGGCTCAGAAGGAGCTGGTCAGGCTCCACCATCAGTCTCCAGGAGCTGGTCAGCCTCTACCATCAGTCTGCTCAGCCCCAGAGAGCTGGCGGGCTTCAGGTCAGGGCCTCCCCCTCAGGTCAGGGTCTCTCCTCAGGTCAGGGTCTCCCCCTCAGGTCAGAGTCTTCCCCCTCAGGTCAGGGCCTCCCCCTCAGGTCAGGGTCTCCCCCTCAGATCAGGGTCTCCCCCTCAGGTCAGGTCTCCCCCTCAGGTCAGGGTCTCTCCCTCAGGTCGGGGTCTTCCCCTCAGGTCAGAGTCTTCCCCCTCAGGTCAGGGCCTCCCCCTCAGGTCAGGGTCTTCCCCTCAGATCGGGGTCTCCCCCCTCAGGTCAGGGTCTCCCCCTCAGGTCAGAGTCTTCCCCCTCAGGTCAGGGCCTCCCCCTCAGGTCAGGGTCTCCCTCTCAGGTCAGGGTCTCCCCCTCAGATCAGGGTCTCCCCCTCAGGTCAGGGTCTCCCCCTCAGGTCGGGGTCTCTCCCTCAGGTCGGGGTCTCCCCTTAGGTCAGGGTCTCCCCCTCAGATCAGGGTCTCCCCCTCAGGTCAGGGTCTCCCCTCAGGTCGGGGTCTCTCCCTCAGGTCGGGGTCTCCCCCTTAGGTCAGGGTCTCTCCTCAGGTCAGGGTCTCCCCCTCAGGTCAGAGTCTTCCCCCCTCAGGTCAGGGCCTCCCCCTCAGGTCAGGGTCTCCCTCTCAGGTCAGGGTCTCCCCCTCAGGTCGGGCCTCCCCCTCAGGTCGGGGTCTCTCCCTCAGGTCGGGGCCTCCTTCTCATGAGAAGAAAGTCTGCTTTTCTGCCAGCTGTGTTTCCTCTGGAATGTGGAGGTCTTGAAAATTGTTTCCTTGAAATTGTAATTTGTTTAGATTTATTTCTCAGCCTTGAAGGGAAGAGAGCCTTCGGCTAACTAAGGAAAGGCCAATGCCGCTTCTCGGGCCTGGCAGTGTTGACGCAGCCGCTCGCTGAGGGTCTCCTGTCTCAGAAAGAGCCTCTTAGATTCCTGCCTGGAAGTGGCACGAACAGCCAGTTTTAGTTCTCGGATACAAGCGGGGTCACCGTCAGCCTCGTGCAGTTGGGGTGAGGAGAAGCACAGCGCCCACCCATCTGCCCCGCTTGGCCCAGTTGGGACTGGCCCTCTGCGTCCAGCTCCCAGTGGACTCTGGCTGTGGCTAGAACTGGGTCCAGAGCTGAGGTGATCTAGCTAGTGGAAGGAACGGTGGGGCGCCTGTGGCTGAGGGCGGTGGGCGCCTGTGGGTGAGGGACGGTGGGGCGCCTGTGGGTGAGGGGTGGGGCGCCTGTGGGTGAGGGACGGTGGGCGCCTGTGAGGGGCGGTGGGGCGCCTGTGGGTGAGGGCGGTGGGGCGCCTGTGGGTGAGGGGTGGGGCGCCTGTGGGTGAGGGGCTGTAGGGCGCCTGTGGGTGAGGGCGGTGGGCGCCTGTGGGTGAGGCGGTGGGGCGCCTGTGGGTGAGGGACAGTGGGCGCCTGTGGGTGAGGGCGGTGGGGCGCCTGTGGGTGAGGGCGGTGGGGCGTCTGTGGGTGAGGCGGTGGGCGCCTGTGGGTGAGGGCGGTGGGGCGCCTGTGGGTGAGCGGTGGGGCGCCTGTGGCTGAGGGGCGGTGGGGCGCCTGTGGGTGAGGGGCAGTGGGGCGCCTGTGGGTGAGGCGGTGGGGCATCTGTGGGTGAGGGCGGTGGGGCGCCTGTGGGTGAGGGGGCGCCTGTAGGTGAGGGCGGTGGGCGCCTGTGGGTAAGGCAGTGGGGCGCCTGTGGGTGAGGGGCGGTGGGGCGTCTGTGGGTGAGGGCTGTGGGCGCCTGTGGGTGAGGAACGGTGGGCGCCTGTAGGTGAGGCGGTGGGGCGTCTGTGGGTGAGGGGCTGTGGGGCGCCTGTGGCTGAGGGGCGGTGGGCGCCTGTGGGTGAGGAACGGGGGCGCCTGTGGGTGAGGCGGTGGGGCATCTGTAGGGTGAGGGGCCTGGGGCGTCTGTGGCTGAGGGCGGTGGGGCGTCTGTGGGTGAGGGACAGTGGGCGCCTGTGGGTGAGGGGCGGTGGGGCATCTGTGGGTGAGGGGCTGTGGCCTGTGGCTGAGGGGCGGTGGGGCGCCTGTGGGTGAGGGGCGGTGGGCGTCTGTGGGTGAGGAACGGTGGGGCGCCTGTGGGTGAGGGGCAGTGGGGCGCCTGTGGGTGAGGGGCGGTGGGGCATCTGTGGGTGAGGGCGGTGGGCGCCTGTGGGTGAGGCGGTGGGGCGCCTGTGGGTGAGGCGGTGGGGCGCCTGTGGGTGAGGGGCAGTGGGGCGCCTGTGGGTGAGGGCGGTGGGCGTCTGTGGATGAGGGGCTCGGGGCGCCTGTGGGTGAGGAACGGTGGGGCGCCTGTAGGTGAGGGCGGTGGGGCGTCTGTGGGTGAGGGGGCTGTGGGGCGCCTGTGGCTGAGGGCGGTGGGGCGCCTGTGGGTGAGAACGGTGGGCGCCTGTGGGTGAGGGCGGTGGGGCATCTGTGGGTGAGGGGCTGGGGCGTCTGTGGCTGAGGGGCGGTGGGCGTCTGTGGGTGAGGGACAGTGGGGCGCCTGTGGGTGAGGGGCGGTGAGGCATCTGTGGGTGAGGGGCTGTGGGGCGTCTGTGGCTGAGGGGCGGTGGGGCGCCTGTGGGTGAGGGGGGCGTCTGTGGGGTGAGGAACGGTGGGGCGCCTGTGGGTGAGGCGGTGGGGCGCCTGTGGAGGTGAGGTGGTGGGGCGTCTGTGGGTGAGGGGCTGTGGGGCGCCTGTGGCTGAGGGGCTGTGGGGCGCCTGTGGGTGAGGCGGGGGGGGGCGCCTGTGGGTACAGGACTGAAGGGTGCCCGTGGCTGAGCCGGCGGGTGGGACTCGCCTGTCTGCTGGGCAGTGGTTAATCTCGCTGGCAGCTGCCCAGCAGAGGTGGACAGTGTAATCGAGGTTGAGGGGCTGTGTGCAGTGGGCAGGTGGCGAGTGTCGGGCCGGGCCCTGGGCTTTCCGGTGTCCAGAGGTGAGTGCTGGGAGCCTCCTGTCTGCCGCAGCCGGGGGAGGCGTGAGGCCCGCCTGCGCTCTGGCTGCCCTATTTCACTCCTGCCGTGTCACCTGAGTGGCCTGAGCTGCTCCGGCTGGGCTGGGGATGGGCCACGGCCCGAGAGGCCACTGCGTGGCTGTGTGGAGACAGTGGGAGGCTCTGCACCTGCAGCCACCCCTCTGGCGCGCGGCCCTCTCGTTGCAGGGACATTTCAGCCACTCGTCCATGCAGTAGGGGCCGTCCAGGACCCGGCAGAGCACCATGGGCGGAGCCTGGACCTGGGGACCCCTGTGATGGCGGTAGAGACCCTCCGTGCTGTGACCTCGAGCCCCACTGCACATGGCGGCGCTGGAGCCCTTCAGAGCTGCGCCGTGCACTTCAGCGCTGCCTCGCGGAACCTTCCAGATGTGGCCTTCATCTCCGCGCGCCGTCCGACTAGGACCGGCTTCCCTGCTCCCTTTTCTAATTAAAAGGCTTATTTTTATACTTCTCGGGCTCTGCGCCTCACACTTGCCTGTCTGGACCTGCTGCCCGGCCCAGCACAGCTCTAGCAGGGTCCTGCGGCGTGGACATGAAGCTTCTGGTTTCTCTCGGGCTTCACTGGTACCTTCTGCCTTTCCCGCTGGGCACCACTGGCTGACCGGTTCGGTTCGCTCGCAGCCGCTGCCCTTCCCCTGCGGATATGGATACTCGTGTTTTCACACATGGGTGATCCCCACACAGGCATGATCCCCACATAGTCAGGGATCCCGTGGAGGCGTGATCCCCACACGTGGGCGTCTTCTCCACACAGCGTGTTCCCTGTACATGGGCCTGTTCCACATACACAGGCATGTTCCCTGTATGAGGATGTGTGCCACTCACACATGGGTGTCACACTCCTGTGTTGCGTCTGTCGTGTTTGGTCTTGTACATCCAGGATGTTCTCTGTACCTCATCATGTGGGAAGGGGAGCGATGCCTACCAGGCTTGGGGGAATCTATGGAAGAAATTTCCCTGAGGATGTGGCTCTGTGGCAGAACATTTGGGGATGACCCGTGGTAGATTGGGGATGTAATTCTGTTTGTCTACGAGTTGGACCGGCCCCTGTAATTCTGTGTTAGAATGTTTGGGGATGTGCCTCTGTGGTAGATTGGGGATGTGAGTCTGTGGTAGATTGGGGATGTGAGTCTGTGGTAGATTGTCTGGGGATGTGAGTCTGTGGTAGATTGGGGATGTGAGTCTGTGGTAGATTGTCTGGGGATGTGAGTCTGTGGTAGATTGGGGATGTGAGTCTGTGGTAGATTGTCTGGGGATGTGAGTCTGTGGTAGATTGGGGATGTGAGTCTGTGGTAGATTGTCTGGGGATGTGAATCTGTGGTAGATTGTCTGGGGATGTGAGTCTGTGGTAGATTGGGGATGTGAGTCTGTGGTAGATTGTCTGGGGATGTGAGTCTGTGGTAGATTGGGGATGTGAGTCTGTGGTAGATTGGGGATGTGAATCTGTGGTAGATTGTCTGGGGATGTGAGTCTGTGGTAGATTGGGGATGTGAGTCTGTGGTAGATTGTCTGGGATGTGAGTCTGTGGTAGATTGGGGATGTGAGTCTGTGGTAGATTGTCTGGGGATGTGAGTCTGTGGTAGATTGTCTGGGGATGTGAGTCTGTGGTAGATTGTCTGGGGATGTGAGTCTGTGGTAGATTGTCTGGGGATGTGAGTCTGTGGTAGATCGTTTGCCTGGGGATGTGAGTCTGTCATAGATTGTTGTCTGGGAATGTGATTTTGGTGGCTCCCTGCTAGAACATTTTTCTGAGGCTGTGGCTCTGTGACAGAACCTTTCTCTGAAGGCGTGGTCCATTGGAAGAACATTTGGTGGCCGGAGCGATAGTCCAGGGGGTAGGGCTTGCATGCAGCCGACCGGGTTCGATCCCGGCATCCCATATGGTCCCCCAAGCTCTGCCAGGAGCAATTCCTGAGTGAAGAGCCAGGAGTAACCCCTGAGCATCACCAGGTGTGACTTAAAAAAGAAAAAAAAAAGGATAAACATTTGTCTGGGACGTGGCTCCTTTGTAGAATGTTTCCCAGGGGACGTGGTTCCATGGTAGAATGTTTGCCAGGGACATGGCTCCCATGTAGAATGTTTCCCGGGAATGTGACTCTGTGGTAGAATGTTTGCAGGGGGGTCGTGGTTCTGTGGTAGAATCTTTTCCGGGAAGGTGGCTCCCGTGTAGAATGTTTGTCAAGGGGATGTGGCTCCGTGTAGAACGTTTACAGGGGTTTGTGGCTCTGTGGTAGAGGTTTCCGGGAATGTGGTTCCGTGGTAGAGGTTTCCGGCGGGCGTGGCTCCGTGGTAGAAGGCTTGTTCGGCTTGTGCAAGGTCCTGATTTTGATCCTCAGCCCAGTGGGCGCCTACCTGTTACCCAGGGTGGCCCCACACCAAAGAAAGATCAATAAATGGAATAAAATAGATATTTAAACTTCTCTTAAGTAAGAAGCAATTTAATTCTAGATACAAAAAAATGAAAGCGAATGGAATGTCACCTGTTGCCATTACTCAGAATGCCATCGTTTGTGGGCGGCCGCTACCGATGGGGCTCACGGACCAAACCACGGCAGGTCGTGTACCGGGTAAATGGAAGGCGGGCACTGGCCCGCTGTGCTCTCCCGCCTCTGTTCAGACACAGCAGGTCATGTACGGGTAAATGGAAGGCGGGCACCGGGCCCGCTGTGCTCTCCCGCCTCTGTTCAGGCACAGCAGGTCGTGTACCGGGTAAAATGGAAGGCGGGCACCCGGCCGCTGTGCTCTCCTGCCTCTGTTCAGACCACGGCAGGTCATGTACCGGGTAAATTGAAGGCGGGCACCGGCCCGCTGTGCTTTCATCCCTTTGTTCAGACACAGCAGGTCGGTACGGGTAAATGGAAGGCGGGCATTGGGCCCGCTGTGCTCTCCCGCCTCTGTTCAGACACGGCAGGTCGTGTACAGGGTAAATGGAAGGCGGGCACCCGGCCGCTGTGCTCTCCCTGCCTCTGTTCAGGCACGGCAGGTCGTGTACAGGGTAAATGGAAGGCGGGCACCCGGCCCGCTGTGCTCTCCTGCCTCTGTTCAGGCTTGGCAGGTCGTGTACCGGGTAAATGGAAGGCGGGCACCCGGCCGCTGTGCTTTCCGCCTCTGTTCAAGCATATTTCACTTGTGTCCTTGTGAGGTTTTCTCTGTAGCCTGCGCCCGCTTGCTTCCAGGGCTGACCGCACATATGTCTTTCCACGCTAGGGAACGAGCGTGCGGTCCTCCCTAACGGAGAGCTGAGTGGCCCCTTGAGGGTGCGGCTTGAGGTGTCTCACGTCGATGGTCTCATTTGTCTCCTCGCCTGCCTGTGGTCCCCAGGCTGTACCTCTGAGCCCTTGCGTCCCGATGTCCCGCCCATGGAAAGGTGGTCCTAGACCCTGCCTCAGTTTCCCCGTCGGCCCGATGCCAGAGTACTCGAGGTGCTGAGAGGGGACTGTAGAGAGCGGCCGGTCCTGTAACAGGTGCTGGCAGAGTCGGGCCACTCCAGCCCCGTGCCAGCTCCCAGGGCAGCAGGACCATCTGCCCATGTGTCCTGGTCAGGAGACGGGCGGTGGCAGATCTTCCCAGCCTGAACATCCACTTAAAAGCTGTTGAAGTGACACGTCACGGTGTGTGTCCCGCCAGGTAGAGAGCGGCTGGGCCGGGAGGGAGCCGGGGTGATGGGACCCAGCCCTGGCGGGGTCCCCAAGGTGCGGGGGTCACGCGCTGCGTTCCTGGACCCACGGTCTGGATGTGGCGGTGATGGCGTCCGTCAGGGCTGCTCTGCGTGAGACCCAGACGGCCCCAAGTCAGGGCGGGGCAGGATGCATTGCCCCAGCACCTGTGTCAGTGCCGGGTACCGCCCTCGGGCCGCAGCTCTCCTCGCCGCCGCCCGCCTTCTTCCTCAGGGTGGCCCAGGGCGGGGGGAAGAGCCCGCAGCGCCACGCTCAGTCCCGTGGAGAACACGATGGCGTTGGGGCCCCAGTTGGGACACAGTTCCTCAGCTGAGCCTGTCGCCCTCTAAAGTGGCACAGAGCACCGGGGTCACAGCTGTCTGTCCTGTCCCGTGTCCGTGTCCTGCCATGTCCGTGTCCCACCCCATCCCGTGTCCCTGCCTGCGTCCGTGTCCCGCCCTGTCCCGTGTCCTGCCCCGTCCGTGTCCCGCCCCTATCCGTGTCCTGCCCCGTCCGTGTCCCACCCCATCCCGTGTCCCTGCCTCATCCCATGTTCCGCCCTGTCCGTGTCCCTGCCTCGTCCCGTGTCCCGCCCCATCCCGTGTCCCGCCCTGTCCGTGTCCTGCCCCCCGTCCGTGTCCCACCCCATCCCGTGTCCCTGCCTCATCCCATGTTCCGCCCTGTCCGTTGTCCCTGCCTCGTCCGTGTCCCGCCCGCTCCGTGTCCCGCCCGTCCCGTGTCCCGCCCGTCCCGTGTCCCGCCCCGTCCCGTGTCCCGCCGCATCCCGTGTCCTGCCCCCGTCCGTGTCTGACTCACCCCTGCCACCTCTGCTGCCCAGTGCCCAGAGCTGCATCCATTTTTCCCAGGAGCTTGATAGGGATCCCCGTGAGTGTGTGATGTCACTTCCTGTCTGCAGCAGAGCTAAGCGCCCTCTGCATGGCTGCCCGCAGGGACTCCCCACCCTGCTGCCGGCCCCTCTGTCAGCAGGTGGCTCGGCCGGCCCCGTCCACCCGCTGTTACCTCTCTTCTCTCCCATGGACGTGATGCCTTTGATAACGCCCCGGCTTCCTGCAGTCTGGAAGTGGGAAGCATGACGCCCTCAGGAGACTCCGCAACCCCTGGTCCAGGGAAACGCCAAATCATGGCCAGTACGAGTTGTCCTCCTTCCGGTCAGCGGAGGGGGCAGAGTCCTGAGTGCGGGTGGGAGTGACCTGTCCCTGCGTCCCTGCCTCCATCCCTGTGTCCTGCAGCACAGCCACTGGAAACCGGGCGGGAGTTTCCTATGAAAGTTACAGATAAAACTACCATGGACCCCACAGTCTCCAGAGCTCAGATGAGCACCTTGGGGTGCTGCTCACGCTTGTGTTAGTCGCAGCACTCCACAGTAGCAAGGTCTGGAGATGGTCTTGTGTCCGCAGCTGGTGGATGAAGACCCTGGGCTGGAGGTGGAGTGAGGGGCTGCGGTCTGGGCTTGATCCTAGCACCCATACGGCCCCCGAACATCACTAGGAGTGACCCCAACACCCATACGGCCCCCGAGCATCACTAGGAGTGAACCCAGCACCCATACGGCCCCGAGCATCACTAGGAGTGAACCGCAGCACCCATACGGCCCCCGAGCATCACTGGGAATGACCCCAGCACCCATACGGCCCCGAGCATCACTGGGAGTGAACCCCAGCACCCATACGGCCCCCGAGCATCACTGGGAGTGACCCCAGCACCCATACGGCCCCCAAGCATCACTGGGAGTGACCCCAGCACCCATACGGCCCCCGAGCATCACTGGGAATGACCCCAGCATCCATACGGCCCCCGAGCATCACTGGGAGTGACCCCAGCACCCATACGCCCCCCGAGCATCACTGGGAGTGACCCCAGCACCCATACGGCCCCGAGCATCACTGGGAATGACCTCAGCATCCATACGGCTCCCGACCATCACTGGGAGTGAACCTGAGCACAGCCAGGAGGGCATCCCCGATGGGCCCCAAAACGGAAACAAACCCAACACGGCTGACACAGTCTCTGAGCAGGGGCTCCCTCAGGAAGGGCAGCGCCTACAGGGCGGGCGCGGCATGGACAGAGGCCAAGACGGCAGGGGCCCCCAGGGTGTGGGCGCACACACAGGCTCGGGGCCTAGCCTGTGCTCAGGCTGCCCTGTCACGTGCAGCGCGTTGGCTGCTGAAGCATCGGGTGGGTGTTGCCCCGCTGTCTGCTGTGAGGCTGGTAGCCTTAGGGAGGAGATTCATCCTCAAGCACAGGGGTCAATGGCCGGGGCTGTGAGAGGGCGCCACACCCCAGGGACGGTCCTCGCATGGGTCACCAGGGTTGCTGTGTGAGACGGTCCCCGCATAGGTCACTCAGCAGCTGGGCAGTGCCCCTGTCACTGCTGCCCCCTCGGTGTGACCAGGCTGCCTGGCCTCAGTGGCACTTTCTGATCTGGCCTCCGACCCCTCTGCTCAAACACGCCCAGTATGTCCGGGCAGCTCAAGGCCCATCAGCACTCACTTGTCATGGGCGTGTCCTGCTTTGGCGCAGGTGCGTGTCGCTCACAGCCACTTGCTGGGGTCAGGCCCTGGTTTTTAAGTCTCGACTCCAGCAAAAGAGGCTGAAAGTCCTAAATCAGAAAAGACAGAATCTGCCAGGTGTCGTTTCCTGTGTCGCTGGAACAACCTTGAAAGTGACCCATGCAGAGGTGGCTGTGTGCAGGCAGAGGCCTGGGGCTCGGGGCTGCCCCGGCGTGACGCGGGACCAGCGTCCCCTTTCCGGCGGGTTCACAGGGCCCGACAGCTCTGAGCAGGGAGACGGAGTGTGCGCGAGGCAGTACAGGTCCTGTGGAGCGAGGGGCTCCTGGAGCCCCAGCGGGTGTGGGGGGCCTCACAAAGCCAAACGTTCCTGAGCCGGGGAGTCCCCAAGCCCCTCGCTCCCTCCACCCCTGCACCGTGCTCACATTCTGGGGCAAGTCAGCGGGGCCTGGGGAAATGGAAGGGCCTCTCCAGTCCGCTCAAAATGTCTGGGCATAGCTGAGTCCACGCCTATCCTGGAGAGCCCCAGCGAGGGACAGCAGTGGCCACAGACGGGCAGTCTTGGTGGCCTCTGGCACGGCGTGGGCAGAGAGTGGCCAAGTGAACAGACTCTAGCAGGTCTGGGGCTGCCTTGCAGCTCCACGGTGAGACGGAAAGAGCAGGATTGAGCTGGACGGTCACTGCTGCCCCGCCTGTGCCTCTCTGGGTCCTAGGGCAGCTGTGCAGTGGCGCCCCTGTGACCTCACTGTGCAGTGTGGCCCCTGTGACCTCAGCTGTGCGGTGTGGCCCCTGTGACCTCGGCTGTGCAGTGTGGCCCCTGTGACCTCAGCTGTGCGGTGTGGCGCCTGTGACCTCGGCTGTGCAGCGCGCCCCTGTGACCTCGGCTGTGCGGTGTGGCCCCTGTGACCTCAGCTGTGCAGTGTGGCCCCTGTGACCTCGGCTGTGCAGTGTGGCCCCTGTGACCTCGGCTGTGCAGTGTGGCCCCTGTGACCTCAGCTGTGCAGTGTGGCCCCTGTGACCTCGGCTGTGCAGTGTGGCCCCTGTGACCTCAGCTGTGCAGTGTGGCCCCTGTGACCTCGGCTGTGCGGTGCGGCTCCTGTGACCTCGGCTGTGCGGTGTGGCCTCTGTGACCTCACTGTGCAGTGTGCCCCCTGTGACCTCAGCTGTGCAGTGTGGCCCCTGTGACCTCGGCTGTGCAGTGCGGCCCCTGTGACCTCACTGTGCAGTGTGGCCCCTGTGACCTTACGCAGCGGCCCCTGTGACCTCGGCTGTGCAGTGCGGCCCCTGTGACCTCGGCTGTGCAGTGTGGCCTCTGTGACCTCAGCTGTGCAGTGTGGCCCTGTGACCTCGGCTGTGCAGTGCGGCCCCTGTGACCTCACTGTGCAGTGTGGCCCCTGTGACCTTGGCTGTGCAGTGCGGCCCCTGTGACCTCAGCTGTGCAGTGCGGCCCCCTGTGACCTCGGCTGTGCAGTGCGGCCCCTGTGACCTCGGCTGTGCAGTGCGGCCCCTGTGACCTCGGCTGTGCAGTGTGGCCCCTGTGACCTCGGCTGTGCAGTGTGGCCCCTGTGACCTCGGCTGTGCAGCAGCGGCCCCTGTGACCTCGGCTGTGCAGTGCAGCCCCTATGACCTCAGCTGTGCAGTGCAGCCCCTGTGACCTCAGCTGTGCAGCGCGCCCCTGTGACCTCAGGACAGCTGGAGGATCGTCACCCTGGGGCTCCCCACTCCAGGAACTTAAGGAAGTCAGTGGCCACTCAGAGCACAGGCCCAGTTAGGGCCTTCCCAGCCTTCTCAGCCTGTCCAGGACGGGGCCACGGCTGACCACGCAGTCGCGAACACTCCAGCAAGCTGGCAGGAGCCACGCCTTGAGGTGACCCTCAGGCCACGCCCCGGCCATGGCGCCTCTGCCCTGGCACACCAGCTCTGCTCCTTTTGGGCCCTTCTCTCTGTTCCCCTGTGCCCATCCCTGGCATGAGACAGTCATGGACGGGGTGCCCAGTCATTGGGGTTTGTACAGCACATGGCACTCAGACCAGCCTGGCTCATGGCTGGGGTCGCCCCAGCCTGCACCTGGCACGGCTCGGTGGGTGGGCTGGAAGTAACTGGGCAGCTAGACCCTGGGCACAGCCCCAGCGCCTCCTGTGGGCTCCGGTCTGGAGAGGGGAGCACTCGGGGAGCACTCCCCACAGTCTCCACCTGAGTCCTGGGCCGACTGCAGGGAAGGGGCCAGGCTGGAAAGGGGCAGTGCCCACGCCTCAGGATGGGCAGAGATGCACGAGAAGCTCCCACCGGAACCACCCGTCCCTGCCCCGGCCAGGACCCTCCTAAACCCGAACCTTGAGCGAGCATTTTCCTGACGGCCCGCAGTGCCCGAGAAGGCAGCGACTGAAGCGGGGCTGCCCTGGCCTGGCCAGACCCCAGGGCCTGCTGGACACAGCCCGTGGCCGCGTCTCCCAGGCCAGACCCGGGGCCTGCCAGCCACTGCCCACAGCCGCGTCTCCCTGTGAGGGAGGGTCAGAGACAACCTCGTAGGTAGGAAGCAATTGTGGAGGGTGCAAGTTCCTGGCCAGGCAAATCAATCGGATTTAAGTATATTACAGTCATAATCTTCCTCTCCGTCTCTCCAGACGGGCTCTAGCCACGGGCGAATGAGAACGTCCTCGCAGACAAAGCGTGACCTGGGGGAGAAACCTGCCGGAATCTGGATTTTCAATAACGTGAGACAAGGAGGCTTAGGCGTCTAACCTCTGCAATATGGCGCGGTATAAAGGGCTTAGCTGCTAATAAAGGGAAGGGCTGCCCCGTGCTGGAGGCCCGGACCCCAGAAGGACACTTCATAAGATCATAGTGGGTTAGCCGGGATCACAGAGAGACTCCCAGGTCCTTGTTGACCAATTGTCTGACAGTTGTCACCTGTGGGTCTGATATTAATAAGTCCCGCGCTGATTTCTTTGGGGGCATTTTTGTCCCTGTGATTGTGCTTACTCTCATGCGGTGACCCCACTCCGGCGGCCTGTCGCGTGGCGCTACAGTTGCGGTGCCCAGGTCCTGTCCTTCCTCTTTCTGGGCTATACCCGGGAGGTGAAGAGCCGCCAGCCGGGGAGGGCAGGTCCCAGCACCAGGACAGGCCAGTCCCAAGCCCCTGCCCCTGTGGCAGCCAGGGGTGGACATCGGCCATGTGTGCCCAGATGTGAACAGGCAGAGGGGGGTGGACATCAGCCGTGGTGTGCCCAGACGTGAACAGGCAGAGGGGGTGGACATCAGCCGTGTATGCCCAGACATGAACAGGCAGAGGGGTTGGACATCAGCCGTGTGTGCCCAGATGTGAACAGGCAGAGGGGGTGGACATCAGCCGTGTATGCCCAGACGTGAACAGGCAGAGGGGGGTGGACATCAGCCGTGTGTGCCCAGACATGGAACAGGCAGAGGGGTGGACATCAGCCGTGTGCCCAGATGTGAACAGTCAGAGGGGGGTGGACATCAGCCGTGTGTGCCCAGATGTGAACAGGCAGAGGGGGTGGACATCAGCCGTGTGTGCCCAGACATGAACAGGCAGAGGGGTTGGACATCAGCCGTATGTGCCCAGACGTGAACAGGCAGAGGGGGTGGACATCAGCCGTGTGTGCCCAGACGTGAACAGGCAGAGGGGGTGGACATCAGCCGTGTGTGCCCAGAGGCCGCTGCCCACCTGTGACCCCAGAGCCCTTCCTCCCCCTCCTCCCTGCTGCCTCCTCCCTCCTCTTCCTCCCTACCCCTCCCTTCCTCCCTGCTCCCTTCCTTCTCTTCCCTACTCCCTCCTCCCTTCCCATCCCCCTGCCTCCTCCCTTCCCCTCCCCTCCTCCCTCCATTCCCTTCTCCCTCCTCCCTGCTCCCTCCCTCCCTCTTCCCTCCTTATCCTGCTCTCCTCCTCCTCCTCTCCCATTTTCTCTCTCCCTCCTCTTCACTCCTTGCTCCCATCTGGAAGACACATTCTGGTCAGGCAGTCTGGAGAGGGTGCTGGACCCACGATGCCCTGCTCTCCGGGATGCCCCCTCTGCCTGGCAGGCGCAGGAGCTCGGGTGCTGCAGGAGCCCCTGTCAGGCCGCCTGTGTGGGCAAGAGTCGGGGCCACGTGGCTCCACCACTGCATTGTCAGACTCAGACCATTGGGTGGGTGCTGGGAGGTAGCCCTGTTGTAATGCAGCTGACAGGTGGGCCCCTTTGGGTGGGCACCAGGGTGGGCTCCGACCTTCATGACCTAGGGGACTTTGCCACTGCTTTAGAGCAGGCTGCCAGGCAGGGCCACGGAACCACCTACCCCACGAATGTGCAAACTACCTGGCGGCCCCGACAGCTGCCCGAGGTCCTGAGGTCTGTAACTGTCCCCGCCCGCCCGCCCGGCTCCTGCTCAGACCACCCAGGGCTGTGCCATGGACCCTGGGGTCTGCCATGCAACGAGTCTCTGCTTTGCTCAGCGGCACCAGGGGTGGCGCAGCTCCAGCAGGTGAGGATCAGTCCCGGCTTGCGCCCGTGGACGTGGTGGTGGGGGACAGGGCATGGGTAAGCCCCAAACCCAAACAGTGAAGGGTAAGGAGAGCCCCGGCTCCACTAGGCGTCAGCACCTCCTGCTGCCCTTTTGGGCCACTCACTGTCCTCGGGGACGGAGCAGATGGACTCCTTGGCAGGCCAGCAGGGGCCCTACAGTACTGCGCCTGATCGCTGGGCCATCAGAGACTGTCTCTGAAGGGGACTCACGTGTTGGTGCCAACGATTCAGCATCTAATGGCCGGGAGCGCTCTTTGGATCTGCAGCCTCAGACCCCGCCCCTACCCCCTGTCTACTCCTTCCTTACCTGTCTACTCGTCCTTACCCCTGTCTACTCCATCCTTACCTCTGTCTACTCCTTCCTTACCCGTCTACTCCGTTCTTACCCCTGTCTACTCCATCCTTACCCCCTGTCTACTCCGTCCTTACCCGTCTACTCCATCCTTACCCTGTCTACTCCATCCTTACTCGTCTACTCCGTTCTTACCCCTGTCTACTCCGCCCTACCCCCTGTCTACTCCGCCCTACCCCTGTCTACTCCGTCCTTACCCCTGTCTACTCCTTCCATACCCGTCTACTCCGTTCTTACCCCTGTCTACCTCGTCCTTACCCCCTGTCTACTCGCTCCCTTACCCCTGTCTACTCCATCCCTCACCCCTGTCTACTCCATCCCTCACCCCTATATACTCCATCCTTACCCCTATCTACTCCATCCTTACCCTGTCTACTCCATCCTTACCCCTGTCTACCCCTCGTCCTTACCCCTGTCTACTCCTTCCTTACTCGTCTACCTGTCCTTACCCCCCCTGTCTACTCCATCCCTTGCCCCTGACTACTCCCGTCCTTACCCCTGTCTACTCCTTCCTTACCTGTCTACTCTGTCCTTACCCCTGTCTACTCCGTCCCTTACCCCTGTCTACTCCGTCCTTACCCATCTACTCCATCCTTACCCTGTCTACTCCATCCCTTACCCCTATCTACTCCGTCCTTACCCTGTCTACTCCATCCTTACCCCTATCTACTCCATCCATACCCCTGTTTACCCCGTCCTTACCCCTGTCTACTCTGTCCTTAGCCCTGTCTACTCCATCCCTCACCCCTATCTACTCGTCCTTATCCTGTCTACTCCATCCCTCACCCCTATCTACTCCGTCCCTTACCCTGTCTACTCCATCCCTCACCCCTGTCTACTCCATCCCTCACCCCTATATACCCCATCCTTACCCCTATCTACTCCATCCTTACCCTGTCTACTCCATCCTTACCCCTGTCTACTCTGTCCTTACCCCTGTCTACTCCTTCCTTACTGCTCTACTGGCCCTTACCCCTGTCTACTCCATCCCTTGCCCCTGACTACCTGCCTACCCCCTGTCTACTCCTTCCTTACCTGTCTACTCTGTCCTTACCCCTGTCTACTCAGTCCCTTACCCCTGTCTACTCCATCCTTACCCATCTACTCCATCCTTACCCTGTCTACTCCATCCCTTACCCCTATCTACTCAGTCCTTACCCTGTCTACTCCATCCTTACCCCTATCTACTCCATCCTTACCCCTGTCTACTCCATCCCTTGCCCCTGACTACTCCGTCCTTACCCCTGTCTACTCCTTCCTTACCTGTCTACTCTGTCCTTACCCCTCTCTACTCCGCTCCCTTACCCCTGTCTACTCCATCCTTACCCATCTACTCCATCCTTACCCCTGTTTATCTCCGCCCTTACCCCTGTCTACTCTGTCCTTACCCCTCTCTACTCCATCCCTCACCCCTGTCTACTCCATCCCTCACCCCTATCTACTCCGCCCTTACCCTGTCTACTCCATTCCTCACCCCTATCTACTCCATCCCTCATCCCTGTCTACTCTGTCCCTCACCCCTGTCTACTCCGTCCTTACCCTGTCTACTCCTTCCTTACCCCCTGTCTATTCCGTCCTTACCCCCTGTCTATTCCGTCCTTACCCCTGTCTACTCCATCCTTAGCCCTGTCTACTCCATCCTTAGCCCTGTCTACTCCGTCCTTACCCCCTGTCTACTCTGTCCTTACCCTGTCTACTCCGTTCCTTACCCCTGTCTACCCCTCCTTACCCTGTCTACTCCTCATCCCTATCAATCCTTCCTTAACGCTGTCTACTCCGTCCTTATCCCTGTCAATCCATCCTTACCCCTGTCAACCCGTCCTTACCCTGTGTACTCTGTCCCTTACCCCTGTCTACTCCGTCCTTAGTTCTGTCTACTCCGTCCCTTACCCCTGTCTACTCCATCCTTATCCCTGTCTACTCTGTCCTTACACCTGTCTACTCCGTCCTTAGCCCTGTCTACTCCATCCTTACCCCTGTCTACTCAGTCCTTACCCCTGTCTACTCGTCCTTAGCCCTGTCTACTCCGTCCTTACCCCTGTCTACTCCGTCCCTTACCCCCTGTCTACTCTGTCCTTACCCTGTCTACTCCGTTCCTTACCCCTGTCTACTCCCTCCTTACCCTGTCTACTCCGTCCCTCATCCCTATCAATCCTTCCTTAGCTCTGTCTACTTCGTCCTTATCCCTGTCAATCCATCCTTACCCCTGTCAATTCGCCCTTACCCTGTGTACTCTGTCCCTTACCCCTGTCTACTCCGTCCTTAGCCCTGTCTACTCCGGCCCCTTACCCCTGTCTACTCCATCCTTACCCCTGTCTATTCCATCCTTACCCCTGTCTACTCCATCCTCACCCCTGACTACTCTGTTCCTTACCCCTGTCTACTCCGTCCTTAGCCCTGTCCACTCTGTCCTTACCCCCGTCTACTCTGTCCTCACCCCTCTCTACTCTGTCCCTTACCCTGTCTTACTCCTGAATCTTCTCTTCTTGTTTCCCCTCCATTTCTGTCCTCTACGGCATTTTCATCTCTGGTGTTGGGTTGGGGCTTTGTTCTCCACTGACACCATGTTCCCTACCATGGATCCGACAGTGAGCACAGTGGCCTGTCCTGTCCTTTGTCCCTTGTCCATCCTGAGTCTACGTCCCTTGCCTCCATGCTAGTTGCAGAAAAGTGCATGATTCTGTCCTTGCTCTGCCGCATCGCCTTCCGTGGTGCATCCATGCTCTCCTCCACTCTCCACTCTCCCACCTTTGGACATCTGGAAATTTTTACCTCCTGGAGTTGTATTGAGAGTGAGCATAGGTGAGCATAAATCTTCTCAAAAGAGTACTTTTGGTATTGGGCCAATACTACTGGAAGAATGAGACCCAAACTACAATAATGGAATGAGGAAATGTGGGAGTTGAGGGGGCTGGTGGCAAGGGAGCTGGTGTGTTTGGAGGGCTTGGGCCGCCGGGGACAAGGCCTGCTGGGCCATGGCACGCCTGAGCCCCCATAAAAAACTTCGTGAACTGTAGTGTCTAAACAGTCGCTGAGCGGACGGAACTGAGCCAAGACTGGCGCTGGGAGTTTCCAGCCTGTGTGCCTGAGCCTGGAGAAATGTTTATTCCATGCACTCTCAGCCTGTGAGAGTCGGTCCTTGGCCTCTCGGGCTGACTGGCAGAGGTGAGTGTACTGTGACCATGAGTCGGCCTTGTCTCAGTCCATAGTCTCCTATGGACCCTAACCCTAACCCTAACCCTAACTTCTCTGGCTCCAGGAGCGGCACCTGCCTCACCCCCCCCCCAACCTGTCCTCCTCCCCGCCCCCCACACTACCCAATCCCCAGCCAGCTTCCACGTAGCCAAAGCATGAAAATCCCCAGATTGAGAAGAGACTGTGGAGACTATGGAGAGAGACTGTGCAGATTGTGTAGACTACGGACAGAGAGACTGGAGACTACGGACAGAGGGACAGAGACTATGGAGACTGGAGACTATGGAGAGAGACTGTGGGACTATGGACAGAGACTATGGAGACTGGAGACTATGGAGAGAGACTGTGGAGACTATAGACAGAGAGACTGTAGAGACTGTGGAGACTGGAGAGAGACTGTGCAGATTGTGTAGACTACGACAGAGCGACTGTGGAGACTATGGAGACTATGGACAGAGAGATTGTAGAGATTGTGGAGACTATGGAGAAAGACTTTGGAAACTGTGGAGACTAAGGACAGAGAGACTGTGGAGACTGGAGACTATGGATAGAGAGACTGTAGAGACTGTGGAGACTAAGGACAGAGACTTTGGAGACTGTGGAGACTAAGGACAGAGACTTTGGAGACTGTGGAGACTAAGGGCAGAGAGACTGTGGAGACTGTGGAGACCATGGAGAGAGACTGTAGAGACTGTGGAGACTATGGAGAGAGACTGTGCAGATTGTGTAGACTACGACAGAGACTGTGGAGACTGTGGAGACTATAGGCAGAGAGATTGTAGAGATTATGGAGACTATGGAGAAAGACTTTGGAGACTGGAGACTAAGGACAGAGAGACTGTGGAGACTGGAGACTATGGATAGAGAGACTATAGAGACTGTGGAGACTAAGGACAGAGACTTTGGAGACTTTGGAGACTAAGAACAGAGACTTTTGGAGACTGTGGAGACTAAGGACAGAGACTGTGGAGACTGTGGAGACTAAGGGCAGAGAGACTGTGGAGACTGTGGAGACTATGGAAAGAGACTGTGGAGACTGTGGAGACTATAGACAGAGAGACTGAGACTATGGAGAGAGACTGTGGAGACTGTGGAGACTATGGAGAGAGACTGTGGAGACTGTGGAGACTATAGACAGAGAGACTGGAGACTATGGAGAGAGACTGTGGAGACTGTGGAGACCATGGAGAGAGACTGTGGAGACTGTGGAGACCATGGAGAGAGACTGTGGAGACTGTGGAGACTACAGACAGAGAGACTAGAGACTGTGTAGCCTATGGGCAGAGAGACTGTAGAGACTGTTACCCACAAGGTGCCCCTTGTGCTTATCCTCACTCTCACCCCACAGGGTACCCCGTGGCCTCAGAGTCCCAGAGCTGGATCTCCTCGGGGCTCTTACTGCAGTCCCCAGATGGGGGTTCAGGGTTCAGCCCAGACTGTTCCTCTCGGTGGAACCCATGTGGCAGAGAGACATGATCAGCAGCTACCTTGGCCGAATGGGCAGAGCTCACATCATCAGGCCGGGCCCTCACATCCTTCAGACAGTTCCTACCCCGAGTGATATCCTCTGACCAGGCCCCTGACCAGTGGCTGCCCAAGAGCTTCCCTAACCACTGAGGTCAACCCCTTGGGGCTACAGTGACACCAAAGAAAGTCCATGGGACTGGCCCGAGGGTCGCCGGAACAGGAGCAGCCAGTGGGTGTAGCTAGCAGGGACAACCAGTGAGCATGTAACCAGTGGGGGGTGTAGCCAGTGAGCATGTAACCAGTGGGGGTGTGGCCAGTGAGCATGTAACCATTAGGGGTATAGTCAGTGAGCATGTAACCAGTGGGGGTGTAGCCAGTGAGCATGTAACCAGTGGGGGTGTGGCCAGTGAGCATGTAACCAGTAGGGGTGTGGCCAGTGAGCATGTAACCAGTAGGGGTGTAGCCAGTGAACATGTAACCAGTAGGGGTGTAGCCAGTGAGCATGTAACCAGTAGGGGTGTAGCCAGTGAGCATGTAACCAGTAGGGGTGTAGCCAGTGAGTATGTAACCAGTAGGTGTAGCCAGTGAGCATGTAACCAGTGAGGGTGTAGCCAGTGAGCATGTAACAGTAGGGGTGTAGCCAGTGAGCATGTAACCAGTGGAGGTGTGTAGCCAGTGAGCATGTAACCAGTAGGGGTGTAGCCAGTGAGTATGTAACCAGTAGGTGTAGCCAGTGAGCATGTAACCAGTGAGGGTGTAGCCAGTGAGCATGTAACGAGTAGGGGTGTAGCCAGTGAGCATGTAACCAGTGGAGGTGTAGCCAGTGAGCATGTAACCAGTAGGGGTGTAGCCAGTGAGCATGTAACCAGTAGGGGTGTAGCCAGTGAGCTTGTAACCAGTAGGGGTGTAGCCAGTGAGCATGTAACCAGTGGGGTGTAGCCAGTGAGCATGTAACCAGTAGGGGTGTAGCCAGTGAGCATGTAACCAGTAGGGGGTGTAGCCAGTGAGCATGTAACCAGTAGGGGTGTAGCCAGTGAGCATGTAACCAGTGGGGTGTAGCCAGTGAGCATGTAACGAGTAGGGGTGTGGCCAGTGAGCATGTAACCAGTGGGGGTGTAGCCAGTGAGCATGTAACCAGTAGGGGGTGTAGCCAGTGAGCTTGTAACCAGTGGGGGTGTAGCCAGTGAGCATGTAACCAGTGGGAGTGTAGCCAGTGAGCATGTAACCAGTAGGGGTGTAGCCAGTGAGCTTGTAACCAGTGGGGTGTAGCCAGTGAGCATGTAACCAGTGGGGGGTGTAGCCAGTGAGCATGTAACCAGTGGGGGTGTAGCCAGTGAGCATGTAACCAGTAGGGGTGTAGCCAGTGAGCATGTAACCAGTAGGGGTGTAGCCAGTGAGCATGTAACCAGTAGGGGTGTAGCCAGTGAGCATGTAACCAGTGGGGGTGTAGCCAGTGAGCATGTAACCAGTAGGTGTAGCCAGTGAGCATGTAACCATTAGGGGTATAGTCAGTGAGCATGTAACCAGTGGGGTGTAGCCAGTGAGCATGTAACCAGTGGGGGTGTGGCCAGTGAGCATGTAACCAGTAGGGGTGTGGCCAGTGAGCATGTAACCAGTAGGGGTGTAGCCAGTGAACATGTAACCAGTAGGGGTGTAGCCAGTGAGCATGTAACCAGTAGGGGTGTAGCCAGTGAGCATGTAACCAGTAGGGGTGTAGCCAGTGAGTATGTAACCAGTAGGTGTAGCCAGTGAGCATGTAACCAGTGAGGGTGTAGCCAGTGAGCATGTAACGAGTAGGGGTGTAGCCAGTGAGCATGTAACCAGTGGGGGTGTAGCCAGTGAGCATGTAACCAGTAGGGGTATAGTCAGTGAGCATGTAACCAGTAGGGGTGTAGCCAGTGAGCATGTAACCAGTAGGGGTATAGTCAGTGAGCATGTAACCAGTAGGGGTGTAGCCAGTGAGCATGTAACCAGTGAGGGGTGCATCCAGTGAGCATGTAACGAGTAGGGGTGTAGCCAGTGAGCATGTAACCAGTGGGGGTCTAGCCAGTGATAATTTAACTAGTAAGGGTGTAGCCAGTGATCATGTAACCAGTAAGGGTGTAGCCAGTGAGCATGTAAACCAGTAGGGGTGTAGCCAGTGAGCATGTAACCAGTAGGGGGTGTAGCCAGTGAGCATGTAACCAGTGGGGGTGTAGCCAGTGAGCATGTAACTAGTGGGGGGTGTGGCCAGTGAGCATGTAACCAGTAGGGGTGTAACCAGTGAGCATGTAACCAGTAGGGGTGTAGCCAGTGAGCATGTAACTAGTGGGGGGTGTGGCCAGTGAGCATGTAACCAGTAGGGGTGTAGTCAGTGAGCATGTAACCAGTAGGGGTGTAACCAGTGAGCATGTAACCAGTAGGGGGTGTAGTCAGTGAGCATGTAACCAGTGGGGGTGTAGCCAGTGAGCTTGTATCCAGTGGGGTGTAGTCAGTGAGCATGTAACGAGTAGGGGGTGTAGCCAGTGAGCTTGTAACCAGTGGGGGTGTAGCCAGTGAGCTCGTAACCAGTGGGGTCTATCCCTGAGACCCTCCACGGCGGGAACTGAGCCGGGGCCACCTGTGTCAGGGAATCCCTAGAGCAGGTTTGCTGCCATGACTGGAGCCTTGAGCTTCGGGCAGCTCCGGCACTTCTGGCAAATAGGATTCGGTGCTCGAGTCCCGCTTCATGCCCGTGCGCCCAGCTGAGGCTCGGCTCCGCCCTGGGGCACGGGGTAGGACGGTGGACGCAGAGGCCACAGCGCTGATTCCCAGAGTGAGAAGGGCGGTGACAGCTCACAGGAATCTGCATGTCGGTTCCTGGCTTGTTCAGTGATGGGGAGCAACGCGTCCCCTGGCTTGGCCTTAGTCATGTGACCCAGGGCACCAGCCACTGCGCTGCACTCTCTGTGCTGGGCCTTGGGGCGCCCAGCGGTGTCCTGGCACCTAATTCTGTGTTTGAGAATGAGCGCCACAGCTGCCCACCTGGCTTCCTTTCTGCAGACCCAGAGTCTTCCCATGGCAGTGCCAGCTAAGCCCCGGGAACAGGTGGGCAGCCTGCGTCCCCCTGCGGGCCCAGCTGTCAGCACTGAGTAGGGTGGGCAGGCCCAGGACGTTCTAGCTGGGCCTCTGCCGTAGGTCAGCCTCACTGGCAGTGCCGCCACTGTGGGAGTTGGCCCTGGTGGGGCACCCGTGGATGCCAGGATGCCATTGGGGAAGAGGCGTGGGGCACCGGTGGGACGCCAGGACACCATGGGGGACGAGGCGTGGGGCACCCAGTGGACACCAGGACACCATGGGGAAGAGGCGTGGGGCACCCCGTGGGACGCCAGGACACCATGGGGGGAAGAGGCGTGGGGCACCCGGTGGGCGCCCTGGACACCATGGGGGGAAGAGGCGTAGGGCACCCAGTGGACACCAGGACACCATGGGGGACGAGGCGTGGGGCACCCAGTGGACACCAGGACACCATGGGGGACGAGGCGTGGGGCACCCGGTGGACCTCAAGACACCATGGGGGACGAGGCGTGGGGCACCCGGTGGACGCCCTGGACACCATGGGGGAAGAGGCGTGGGGCACCCGGTGGACACCAGGATACCATGGGGATGAGGCGTGGGGCACCCGGTGGACACCAGGACACCATGGGGGCGAGCCGTGGGGCACCCGGTGGACACCAGCTTTACCATTGTCTGGGTATGACATAGACGAGATCAGGTGCACTCAGGGTGGCATGGCTGTAGATTGGGTATGACATAGAGAGGACCCACTTCCTCGGGTCACCCCCAGTCCCCAGAGTCCATGCAGGAAAGGGGAGGACAGCACAGAGACCGGCTGGGCAGGGGGAGGGCTGTGTGGGCCCCTGGGTGCACCCTGAGCCCTCTGTCCCCAGGGAGGCTCCTGAGCTGGCTGGGCTGGGTGTTCTCACGGCCTGGCTGCCCCTGCTCTTGTCTTTGGCCCAGGAGGATCTCAGGGCAGCAGCGCCTCACGCAGGAGCAGGCTGGGGCCGAGAGAGGCCGGCGCTGGCCCCGGGAGCAGAGAGGTCCTGTCGGAACATTCATTTGGGGCCTGGGCTGTTTGCAGGGAGGTTCCGGGCAGAGGGCGTGGTGTGTTGGTCCACTGAGCCCACTGCCAACCTGCCAAAGCCACGTGCCGTGTCTGCAGCCGGAGGGAGGGCCAGCCCCTGCCCGCCCCGCGGCCTCTTTGCTCTCCTCAGACAGGCTCCTTGCCCGGCTCTCTGGGGCGAAGCCTGCCCAGCCGACAGGTCCTGCTGGCCACAGTCGTGGTGACCCGCGGTCTGGGCTGGTGGGGTCCCGGCTCTGGCGTCTCACATCAGGATCACATGGTGGTGGGGAAGCCTGAGTTTGAGCTGACAAGTCGGTGCACTTGGAGGCCCGCACACCGCTGTCGGGTTGACAGCGGCGCCCGCCCGCCCCAGACCTGCCTGCAGCCGGGATCCGCTGCTTCAGGAAAGGGCTTTCAAGCTGCGCCAGCCTTGATGGGAGGAGAGTGGGAGCTTCGTAATGAGGCCGGAAAGTCCGGAGCTGTGCGTGTAATGAATTTTGTATTGAGATGTAACTGCGGCTGGCATTTGCATTTCACAGTGCTGTTTAATACTTAATGAGTGGAATGTTTAGAGCCAGAGAGAAGAGCCCCAGGTGCAGCCGCGTGCTCCTGGAGTGCGGCTGGGGTGAGGCGTGGGTCTCCGGGAAGCGCTCCGTGAGAGGAGCCCACACCCTGACCTGCGGCTGTCCCAGCCCCCACTGCATCAGCGTCGGGTGAGGTTTTTCACCATGGAGAAGGTTCTGAAAGGCAGCGCCAATCACAAGTGCAGGAACTTGAACCCAAGTCCTGGGTCCTGCAGTTGTCTGAGTGGACGAGGGACGTTCACGGGCTGCCGCAGGTGTTGTGACCGTTGTTTCATTAGCAGATGCTCCGTAAGAACCGTTTCCTCCAGCGTTGATGCCTCTTACTGGACGCATCAGCAGCTCTGAAGTACTAGGAGGGCGATGGTCCTGGGAGCACTGTGCAGGGAGTCATCTGGGAGCACTGTGCAGGGAGTCGCCTGGGAGCACTGTGCAGGGAGTCGACTGGGAGCACTGTGCATGGAGTCATCTGGGAGCACCGTGCAGGGAGTCGGCTGAAACCATCATACAAAAGCAACTGGGACCCTGAAGGAGGACAGAGGACAGCACCATCCATGCACTGGTGAGCAGAGAAGGGCTTTCCCTGCAGCCCCTGACGGCTGCACAGCCTTAGCCACCCAGGGCTCAACTGCGGGGAGACCCCCAGCCCGGTGAGCCCCCTGGCCTGTGTGTGTGTGTGGGGGCCTCTGCCCAGTGAGCCCCCTGGCCTGTGTGTGTGTGTGTGTGTGTGTGTGTGTGTGTGTGTGGGGCCTCTGCCCAGTGAGCCCCCTGGCCTGTGTGTGTGTGTGTGTGTGTGTGTGTGTGTGTGTGTGTGTGTTGGGGCTCTGGCCAGTGAGACCCTGGCCTGTGTGTGTGTGTGTGTGTGTGTGTGTGTGTGTGGCCTCTGCCCAGTGAGCCCCTGGCCTGTGTGTGTGTGTGTGTGTCGGGGCCTCTGTCCAGTGAGCCCCTGGCCTGTGTGTGTGTGTGTGTGTGTGTCGGGGCCTCTGTCCAGTGAGCCCCTGGCCTGTGTGTGTGTGTGTGTGTGTGTGTTGAGGCTCTGGCCAGTGAGACCCTGGCCAGTGTGTGTGTGTGTGTGTGTATGTGTGTGTGTGTGGCCTCTGCCCAGTGAGCCCCTGGCCTCTGTGTGTGTGTGTGTGTGTGGCCTCTGCCCAGTGAGCCCCTGGCCTGTGTGTGTGTGTGTGTGTGTGTGTGTGTCGGGCTCTGCCCAGTGAGCCCCCTGGCTCTGTGTGTGTGTGTGTGTGGGGGCTCTGCCCAGTGAGCCCCCTGGCCTGTGGGTGGGGCCCCCTGCAGGGCTGTGAGTCTCAGCACCCCATTCCCGGCCGCGTGGCCTGACACAGTGTCTTGACTGCTCCAAGCTTTTGTTTCTTGCCCCCCAAAACTTGTCTCATGGTCACTTGAGCTTTTGGAGGCTTCTGTGGGCTTTTCCTGAAGGGGGGACCTGGGGGCCACAAGGGTCTGAAAGTCTCCATCTGGAGCTGCAGACGCACGGTGGGCACACACTGGTCATGCCGCGCCACCTTGAAAACGAGGCCAGGGACAAGTCACAGCCCAGCAGAGGTTAGTGCAGCCATGGGCACTCCTATGGCCAGTGGCCAGACCATCCCCGAAATGGGACCCCCTGACCACTCCTGCCGCCTGCCGAGGGACCCTCTCCACACGCAGGAGGACGCAAGTGTCCACTAGGAGGCCGTCAGGACCGAGAAACCGCCCCTGTGTGCTCGGGGCCTCTCTCCGGGGTGACAGGGCAACCCTCCTTGTGGCGTGGTCTGCAGGAGTCGCCTTCCCAAGTCCCAGGAAACCCGGATGGCATGTGGGGACACCAGCCACTACCCAACACAACCCTGCCCAACAGCAAAGACAAGGGGAGGGGAGACTCCGGGAGCCCCACCCCAGACTCATTCCCGGCCACGTGTATCCCCCCATGCCCTGGATGGTCCCCTGCACTGGGGTGGTCAGTGATGACTGAGTGAACCTTAGAGGGGCGATGCTGCTCCCCGGGAGGGCCTTGCCGAGCCTGCGTGTGCCGGGGCCTCTGCTCTGCCGCCCGGGAGATGCGGTCCATGTAGGTGTGCTGAGCAGACGCCGGCTCCCGCTGGCCACAGCCCTGGACCCACGGCCCTGAGCTTGTGGCGTGGCCGGAAGGGAACGCCCCATTGTTCCCAAGGAATAACACACAGCATCCCACAGAATACACACAGCATCACAGGGAAACCCTGAGATTGGGAATGAAATAGACGCCGTCGAGCAGACAGTGATTCTCCAGTGGGAAGCCGCAGTGGCCACCCCCAGTTTCTGGACGTGATCTCGGGTAGACAGAGCCCAGGGGCCAGGCCAGCCGGCTTGGCAGAGCACGGGGCCAGGCCAGCACAGCCAGGCGACCCCCCAGCTTCAGGTCAGACAGAGCCGAGGGGGCGGGCCAGCCCAGCAGACATCCCCTCCATGAGCTGGGGGCCGACCCTGTGGTCCAGTGGTATCCACGCCCTGGCAAGGCCTGGCTATGGCCAAGACCACGAGCATGGCTGTGATGGTTGGGACTGAGGGCTTGCGGCCCCCGTGGCCAGGAGAGACGAGCTGCTGTGTCTGGCAGCGGGACCTTGTGGAAATTCCTGAGGGCACAGCACCAAGCGCCGTGCCCTGGCCCACACCTTCCTCACTCACGCCGAGCTGGCACCCGCCTCCACCACCAAGCCAGGGCCCACGGGCGGGGCCTTCCAGGATGCCCACCTTCAGGTCTCACGGGCGGGGCACAGGATTGTTCCCCACAGCCTGGGGTCCAGAAGCTCACAGCGCCCCCACCTGGCCTCTCTCTCCCCTGCGCTCCCGGCTGCCCCCCCCCATCGGCCGTCTGACACTGTGGTGCTTTCTGGTTCTTTCTGTTTCCTGGGGGTGGGGCACACCCAGCTGTGCGCAGGGACCCCCTGCGGTGTCGGGGGCGACCAGGCCGGCCCGCAGCCCCTCGCCTGCTGCCCGTCCCTCGGCTCTTCCTCTCCCCTCAGGCACAACTTAGCAACGGGCCGCAGGGAGGCCCCCTGGCCCCCTGTCCCAGCGTTAGCGCAGCACGGACAGCGCCAGAGGGAGGCTGGGGAGGGGTCAGTGGGGTCAGTGAGGGTCAGTGAGGGTCAGTGAGGAGACCACGGGCAGTGAGGGACAGTGGGGGGCTGTGGAGGGCCGTGAGGAGCTGATGTTTCCCTCCCACACGGGCCAGGTGAGAATCATCCTCATTTACTCACTTCCTGAACCAGGAACTGGGCCTGCTCCGACTTTTTCATGAGGGCTCCGAGGGGCCTGACCTTGCCCTCTTCTCCCAGAAAGGAGGACTTGGGCAGTCAGGAGGCCCATGTAGGTGGACGTGGCTGTGCAGGGCAGTGCGAGGGGACACGAGGATGATAGCAGCTCGGGTGCCCTGATGACCCTGTGCCAGCCTCTGCCGGCTTCAAGAAGCCGCCTACGAGGTCCATCCTGGTGCTGGCCATAGACAGAACCCCACAGGGGTGGCTCAGCCTGCCCTCCCGCTCCTCCCAACACGTGGTCTGACCCCTGGTGCTCCCTCTCCTCCCGTGGGTCTGATCCCTGGTGCTCCCTCTCCTCCCGTGGTCTGATCCCTAGTGCTCTCACTCCTTCCGTGGTCTGATCCCTGGTGCTTCCACTTCTCCCGTGGTCTGATCCTTGGTGCTCCCCTCTCCTTCATGGTCTGATCCCTAGTGCTCCTGCTCCTCCTGTGGTCTGACCCTGGTGCCCCTTCTCCTCCTGTGGTCTGATCCCTGGTGCTCCCTCTCCTCCCATGGTCTGATCCCTAGTGCTCTCACTCCTCCCGTGGTCTGATCCCTGGTGCTCCTGCTCCTCCTGTGGTCTGATCCTTGGTGCTCCCTCTCCTTCATGGTCTGATCCCTAGTGCTCCTGCTCCTCCCTGTGGTCTGACCCCTGGTGCTCCTTCTCCTCCTGTGGTCTGATCCCTGGTGCTCCCTCTCCTCCCATGGTCTGATCCCTAGTGCTCTCACTCCTCCGTGGTCTGATCCCCTGGTGCTCCTGCTCCTCCTGTGGTCTGATCCTTGGTGCTCCCTCTCCTTCATGGTCTGATCCCTAGTGCTCCCTGCTCCTCCTGTGGTCTGACCCCTGGTGCTCCCTGCTCCTCCCTGTGGTCTGATCCCTAGTGCTCTGCTGGTGGAGAACCTGCTGCCAAATGGCTCCTCGGAGCTCAGCCGGGCTCCCCATGCCTAAGGTATGGCTCAGCGGAACCCGGATCCCAGCACGCTCTACTGCCCAGCCCCAGCCTCTGCTCAGGCCGGGCTCAGGCTCTGGGACTCACAGGGTGGGGTGTTCAGCCACACCGAGCAGAGGGCCCCGGAGGGAGCAGGGCCGTTGGGTGTGGAGCTGGGAAGAGGGACAACGGCTTCCCCGCATGGGAGAACCATGATGCAGGGACAGAAAAGTTGGAAGATCACTGCAGGGGGCGCTGGTGTAGCTGCAGCCCCAGGCCCCATTGTGCCCAAGGCGGGGCCAGGTCCATGTGCGGCGCGGAGGGGGACCAGGGCGTCCCGTGCTTGAACGCTCTCCCGTCCACTCCGGCTCACAGCGCATGCCCAGAGCTGCTCTCCCACAGCTGCTCGCCCCAGCGCCCGCCCCCCAGCAGTGGGGGCCGGAGGCTCCGACAGCCTGTCCTTGCCCAGAAACTGTCTCCATGCACGACTCTGGACTGGACATGAGGCCCTGCACTGTCACCTGCTGTCCCTGCATGGCCCAGAGCCCACTCAGCAGGACCCTGGCTGCCACTGTAGCTGCCGAGACCTGGCTGCTTGCCCGCGCCGGCTCCCTGCTGTGTGGGCCCAGGCCTGGCTGGCGCTGGGGGCGGTACAGGAGCTGGGGCGGGCGCTGGGGGTGGGTGCAGCTCCTGGAACTGCATGTGCGTGACCTAGGGAGGGACGAGGAAACCCTGAGCAGGGGTGAGGTCCCTCCCGGGCAGTCTGGGCAGAGCTTCCACGGGCGTCTGCGGATCGGAGCCAGCACTGGCACTGCCTAGATGCCCACAGCCACCCTCCCCAGATGGCAGGGGTGCCCAGTGCCGGATCAGAGGGTACACCTGGAAGACCCCAGCCCTGAAGGGCTTTGAGACTGTTCTGTGGATGGAGCCATGGCTGCCTTCCTTCACCCAGGCGGGGGTGCCCTGCTGTGCCCGGGTGGGGCGTCGTGCAGAACAAGGCTTGTTCTGGATGGGGCCTGGGTCTGCACCTCCCGGCAAGCAGGGTGGGGCTTAGTGCAGGAGAGGCGGGGAGATGGTTGTGGGCAGGGCGGTGCCCTCCTGATGGGACCAGCCAGTCACCCTGGGGGGTGTGGGGCGACTTGTGCCTCTGGGGGGGCGCCTGAGAACCGACTCCCCGGGGACGCCCCTCAGGCTCGGGGCGCTGAGTGTGGGAGCGGCAGAGCCCGGGACGGGAGGCTCTCGGCCATTGCTGGGTATCGGAAGGGTAAACCGAGGCACGAGAAACCTTTCAGGAGCTCGTGTGCGTGGACTCTGGCGCAGCGGGCAGGGCAGGGACGTACCTGAGCTCTGGTCGCCCCCTGGAAGCGGGAGCTGAGCTGCTGCCCCGCCCCGGCTCCTCCTTATTCTCGGGGTGTTTGAGGCCCCCAGTGCTCGGGCCACCCTGGTGCCCCCTGGGAACTGTTGGGGGTGTGCACAGAGCCGGAGGGTCTGTCGTCGCTCACGCCGGTGCCAGGAGCCGAGCCTGGAGCCCCCCACACACCCGCGTCCCTCAGCCCCGCCTGTGCCCGACACTTAAGTGTCCCCTCGGCCGAGTGGGGGCTGCCGTCCACTCTGCTGGTGCGTCCACTCTGCTGGTGCCTTGGGTGGACGCGGAGACGCTGCAGCATGAGCCCGGCTCTTGCTCTGGGCCCGGCCAGCGGCCTCCCTGTTTCGCACTTTCATGGGAAGAGCCTGACAGACGGGGCTTGGGGCCAGCCTCGCCCACAGCTCCCTGTGCTTCCCGTGGGCGCTGGACCGGGTCATCCCGACCCGTGAGAATGTCTGCTCTGTCTCCGGGAAATGCGGCTCGCTGCTGGGGAGGCTGCGCACCCTGCCAGGACAGTCCGGTCCCCACTGCCCGCCAATGTCCAAACGTCCATCCCTGCTGCCCATATCTGAGTGTCCGATCCTGCTGCCCTTGTCCAACTGTCCATCCCTACTGCCCCTGTGTCCAGTGTGGTCAGCTGCTTGTGCACCCCCTCTGCAGGTTTTGGCTCCCAGTGGCCCCATGCGGGGAGAGTATGTTCCTTCTGGGAGCAGCACCTGGGCAGCGGCTGATACGGGACCCCAGTGTGTGTCGTAATCAAGCGGGCTGCCCTTGGGCTTCGTGGCCAGCACCAGAGCCTGGCAGAGAGCTCAGGCCGAGCCGAGCCGCGGGTGTGGCCCCAGAGCAGGACAGAGGAGGGCAGTGAGTGGGCAGTGAGTGAGGCCGGCCCTGGGCCCCTCCGTCAATGGGGTATGTGTCACAGGCCCAGCTGGGCTCCAGGCTCTGGGGGTGGACACCAGCCACTGAGTGGACACGCTCGTGAGGCCCCAGCACAAGACAAGGTCAGGCCTCTCCTGTGCCCACGGTATGCCGGAGGGTCAGGCCTGAGGGCGCTCGGGCTGGGCTGAGCCTGTGAGGACGCCCTCTAGGGTCTGATGGCTTCCGGAAACATGGGCAGAGGAAGCAGAGAGGCCCCGCCGGTGGCACCACCCCTGCCCGGGCTCAGGTCCACAGCGGGCACAGAGACGCTGCAGCAACTGCAGGAGCCTGGGGTGCCTGCTCTGGGCAGAGGGAGAAGCTACCGTGGCCACCTGAGGTGACCTGGGATGACCCGCCCGGCCACTGCCCACCATGGGCCACAATGGTGCTCAGGGCAGCAGCTCAGTCATTATTGGCTGAGTGTCCACTGCCACGCTGTGTCCTGAGTAAGGGCCCGTGGACTTGCCACCGTGGGAAAACAGGACCGCAAAGCCTGGACTGGAGCCATGCAGCGCCCAAACCCGAAGGACAGGGAGGAGTCTGTGTCCACTGGCTCTGGACCGCCCTGCCCAGACCCCTCCAGGGATGCTGGTGTGGGGCGATGGCCTCTGAACTGAGGGGAGCAGCTTGGGGCAGAGCCTGCCCGTCCCTGATGGCGACACCTGCCGAGGGCCTCTCCTTGCTCTGACGCTGACGGTGACTCTCTCCTGCCTGACATGAGGCCACTGCGTGAAGCACAGAGCGAGCTTGTTTCACACCGCCCTGCCGGCCCGGCTCTCACCCTGCCGGCCCGGCTCTCACCCCTGCCGGCCCGCTCTCACCCTGCCGGCCCGGCTCTCACCCTGCCGGCCCGGCTCTCACCCTGCCGGCCCGGCTCTCACCCTGCCGGCCCGGCTCTCACCCCTGCCGGCCCGGCTCTCACCCTGCCGGCCCGGCTCTCACTCTGCCGGTCTCTGCCTTTTGTTGAGAGCATTTACATTTGATGCCATTTTGGCACAGGGCCTCGGTCAGCCACGCTCTTCTGGCCCTCGGTTTTATTCCCGGGCTCCTCTGTTTCCCACTCTTGCTTGGTTTACTCAAGCACTTTTTTATTATCTGAGCGACTGAGGGTCTTTTATGGTCACTTCTTGCTCGGCGGGCCCTTTGTCCAGGCTTTCGGAGCTGCTGGGTGAGCCGTAAATTCTCCTTCCCCCGGGGAGGTCTTTGCTGCCCCCAAGCTCTAAAGGACTTTGTTGGACCCAGAAGTCTGGGTGACAGGTCTCCGTCAGCACTGGGAACCATTCAGCCCTTCTGATTTGGGGATTCTGAAGAGAACCCCAGTATGGAAAAGGGCTCCTGGCTCTGTGCTCAGGGATCATTCCTGGCAGCGCGTGTGGGGTCCTCTGTGGTGCTGGGCTGAACCTGGGTGGACTGCGTGTAAGGCAAGTGTCCTTCCCGCTCTGCTGTCCCTTGGGCCCAGTTTGTCAGATCTCTTAAGTTTAGGCTTTTGTGTTTTTTTGTTTGTTTGTTTGTTTGATTTTGCCAGAAGTGGGAAGTTTTCAGCCATGATTTCCCTGAGTACTTTCAGCCCTGACTTCCTTCTCCGGCGCCTGGAATGTCAGTAAAACAAATGTCAGATCTTTCGCTGTAAGCCCTTGTGGCCCTGGGGTCTGTTCATCTATTAAAATGTTTCCCCTGGTTGAGACTGAGCCCTGCCCTTTCCTCCGCCTCCATGCCAGTTGCCCCGGAAGAGAGAGACCCACCCACACAAGACTCAGCTAATCTGCAACCCCGGAAGAAATCCAGACCCATCCACTTCAGACCCACAGCTGTGCTGCTCAGCCGGCCCCATGTGGAAGCAACCCATGGAGCTGACCTCCCGGAAAGGGGCTCAGCCGTCCCCTGGCCGAGTCCAACATTGCTCCAAGGGTTTGCTCTCATGAGCGGGGAGAGACCATGCTGGCCGGACTCGGAGTGGAGTTTTGGGCCCTGCCCTTTCCTCTGCCTCCATGCCAGTTGCCCCGGAAGAGAGAGACCCACCCACGCCAGACCCACATGTCCCTTGCGCTCAGCCGCAAAGTGGCGCGCGATATTTTTATAGGATACTGAATTTTGCATAAGATTCTTCCCAATTTCTTTCACATTTATACATAGTAAACAGTTATAGACATGTTTTAACTGATACCGGTGAGCCTAGCAAGAAACCAGAGTAAACCACACATTATGCTCAGTAAATGCTCGGGTTGAGAGCCTTCTACTGAGACTATTCCTCCTACACGGTAAAAGCCTGGCAAGCTACCGTGTTTTATTTACTTTTTATGCCAAAGACTAGTAACTATTATGGACCTCAGTTCCATAACCTGAAGAATGGTTTCGGGCTCCTCCTGTCCCTGTGGCAAGTAGATGCCCTTGGGTTGCACTTGCTTGTGACAGGACTAATGGAGATGTTACTAGTGCCCACTCGAGAAAATCGATGAACAATGGGAAGACAGTCATACAGTGAGACCGAGTCTTTCTAGGGTTGCAGCCTAAGGGTCACTGTCCTTCTGGCCACGTCCGCGGGGGCCCGTGCTCTGGCCCCGCAGCTCCCCGCTCTGAGCCGCCCACTGGAGCCTTCTCGCTCTCTTCTGCTTCTCTGCTGGGCCCTTCTGTTTATTTCTGGGACTTCCTAGTTCTCTGCCATTTCCAGCACATTCGGGCGCTGCAGTGGGAGCGCTGGTGACGGCTGCTTCAACTGTCTCCCGAGGCTCCAAGACACCCCGACCCAAAGCTCCAGCCCTCAAGGACGCACTTTCACAGGCGGTCAGCCAGGTCACCCACCAGGGTGTCCCGCAGGTGCCTCGTGAGCATTGCCCGGGTGGCCCCGCACCTCGGGATCAACAAGGACATGGCAGTCAGCTGCTGTCAGGCTCTGGGCACTGCGGGCTGCGCCCTCCTTGTGGGCACCCTGTCTCGGCCTGGAGCCTGACTCTGGTCCTTCCTCACTTAGGGGGCCTCCCCGAGGCTGAGGAATCCCCAGGTGAGCTTCAGAGAAACATGTAGGGGTGACATCTCATCAGCCGGAGGGGCCGGAGAGCAGGTGGGCGACAGCCAAGGGGGTCGGAGAGCAGGTGGGCGAAGCCACAGGCCTCACCTCGGAACGTGTCAGTGGGTCTGGGTCTCCTGAAAGCCAGAGCTGCCTGCGGGGGCAAGTCTGTCCCCACCCTGGACTTGAGCTTGGCGAGTGCGCTCTCTGCCAGCCCTGGGGGATCCCACATTGGCATCACTGGGAGACGCTCATGCCCAGGAGCAGGTCACACTGAGGGCAGCCGGCCTGTAGGAATAGGTGTGAGACGCAGGGGTTGGTCCAGCCGGATGCTGGGAGGGGTGGGCTGTGGTGATGCCAATGGCCGGCACACCAGCTCGGGGGCAGAGGAGCCCCCATTTCCTGCCTCTGAGGGAAGTGGGGCTGTGCCATAGGAGCCACCCTGATATGCCTGTATCTGTCTGCCCGGCAGCTGGGCAGGGCGCTCGGGCCTGGGTCTCAGCTGGAACCTGCCTGCTGGCGGGGCTGTGCTCTCACTCCCCTCGGGAGCTGGGGGCTGCTGGGGCAGTTCCCACCCCCACTCCCCACTTTGCTGGCTGTGGCTGAGGCGGCTCTTCTCTCACCG
Source organism: Cryptotis parvus (assembly GCA_021461705.1). Taxonomy (NCBI): domain Eukaryota; kingdom Metazoa; phylum Chordata; class Mammalia; order Eulipotyphla; family Soricidae; genus Cryptotis; species Cryptotis parvus. The sequence continues at coordinate 52,723 of JAJIBD010001237.1, forward strand.
CCCTGTCATGGCCCTGGCTGAGGCGGCTGTTCTCTCACTGTCCTGTCAAGGCCGTGGCTGAGGCGGCTGTTCTCTCACCGCCCTGTCATGGACCTGGCTGAGGCGGCTGTTCTCTCACAGCCCTGTCATGGCCGTGGCTGAGGCGGCTGTTCTCTCACCGCCCTGTCATGGCCGTGGCTGAGGCGGCTGTTCTCTCACCGCCCTGTCATGGCCGTGGCTGAGGCGGCTGTTCTCTCACCGCCCTGTCATGGCCGTGGCTGAAGCGGCTGTTCTCTCACCGCCCTGTCATGGCCCTGGCTGAGGCGGCTGTTCTCTCACCGCCCTGTCATGGCCCTGGCTGAGGCGGCTGTTCTCTCACTGTCCTGTCAAGGCCGTGGCTGAGGCGGCTGTTCTCTCACTGTCCTGTCATGGCCGTGGCTGAGGTGGCTGTTCTCTCACCGCCCTGTCATGGCCGTGGCTGAGGCGGCTGTTCTCTCACCGCCCTGTCATGGCCCTGGCTGAGGCGGCTGTTCTCTCACTGTCCTGTCAAGGCCGTGGCTGAGGCGGCTGTTCTCTCACCGCCCTGTCATGGCCGTGGCTGAGGCGGCTGTTCTCTCACCGCCCTGTCATGGACCTGGCTGAGGCGGCTGTTCTCTCACCGCCCTGTCATGGCCCTGGCTGAGGCGGCTGTTCTCTCACTGTCCTGTCATGGCCGTGGCTGAGGCGGCTGTTCTCTCACCGCCCTGTCATGGCCGTGGCTGAGGCGGCTGTTCTCTCACAGCCCTGTCATGGCCGTGGCTGAGGCGGCTGTTCTCTCACCGCCCCTGTCATGGCCGTGGCTGAGGCGGCTGTTCTCTCACCGCCCTGTCATGGCCGTGGCTGAGGCGGCTGTTCTCTCACCGCCCTGTCATGGCCGTGGCTGAAGCGGCTGTTCTCTCACCGCCCTGTCATGGCCCTGGCTGAGGCGGCTGTTCTCTCACCGCCCTGTCATGGCCCTGGCTGAGGCGGCTGTTCTCTCACTGTCCTGTCAAGGCCGTGGCTGAGGCAGCTGTTCTCTCACTGTCCTGTCATGGCCGTGGCTGAGGTGGCTGTTCTCTCACCGCCCTGTCATGGCCGTGGCTGAGGCGGCTGTTCTCTCACCGCCCTGTCATGGCCCTGGCTGAGGCGGCTGTTCTCTCACTGTCCTTTCAAGGCCGTGGCTGAGGCGGCTGTTCTCTCACTGTCCTGTCATGGCCGTGGCTGAGGCGGCTGTTCTCTCACCGCCCTGTCATGGCCGTGGCTGAGGCGGCTGTTCTCTCACCGCCCTGTCATGGACCTGGCTGAGGTGGCTGTTCTCTCACCGCCCTGTCATGGCCCTGGCTGAGGCGGCTGTTCTCTCACTGTCCTGTCAAGGCCGTGGCTGAGGCGGCTGTTCTCTCACTTTCCTGTCAAGGCCGTGGCTGAGGCGGCTGTTCTCTCACCGCCCTGTCATGGCCGTGGCTGAGACGGCTGTTCTCTCACCGCACTGTCATGGCCGTGGCTGAGACGGCTGTTCTCTCACCGCCCTGTCATGGCCCTGGCTGAGGCGGCTGTTCTCTCACTGCCCTGTCATGGCCCTGGCTGAGGCGGTTGTTCTCTCACTGTCCTGTCAAGGCCGTGGCTGAGGCGGCTGTTCTCTCACTGTCCTGTCATGGCCGTGGCTGAGGCGGCTGTTCTCTCACCGCCCTGTCATGGCCGTGGCTGAGGCGGCTGTTCTCTCACCGCCCTGTCATGGCCGTGGCTGAGGCGGCTGTTCTCTCACTGCCTTGCTTCTTCCACCTTCTGCACATCCAGCTTGCCCACACCCATGCTCTGCTCCCAGGATGCTTTGGGCCACCCAGAGAACCCAGGACACACTTTCTTAAAGCCCGTGGATGGGTGACCTTGACTCCATCCTCAGGGACGGAGCCTTGGTGAGAGCAGACTTTGTGGACCTGTCCTGCTGCTGGTGCCTCTGAGCCTGGCAGGGGGTACCGAGGGGCACTGCCCTGGGGAAGGCCCACCAGCACCTGTCTCTGCCCTGGACACCCTGCAGAACCCCCCACATGGCAGAGGGCACTGGGAGATGGTCTGGTAAATGTATCGGCCACCACTGCCTGCTGCCCGCTGCCCCCAACCCTGCCCGCTGCCTGGGAGGGTGGGACCTGGGGTCTGGCCTCCCCCAAAGCTGTGTACGGGAGGGTGAGTTACCAGGTCAGGGTCCCCCATCCCTCTCTGACTCTCTGTCTCTGTGTCTCTAGCTCTAGCTCTGTCTCTCTCTATCTCTGCTACCTCTATCTCTGTGTCTCTGTTTCTCTGTGTCTCTGCCTCTGTCTCTGTGTCTGTTTCTGTGTCTTTGCTGCCTTTATATCTCTGTGTCTCTCTCTGTCTCTGTCTCTCTCTCTCTCTGTATCTCTCTGTGCTGGGGAGTGAATCAGGGGCTTGCACACTTGAGGCATTTTCTACCACTGAGCTACATCCCTGACCTTTTAGCTGCAATTTTAATTAATATACAATTTAATTTTGATAAACATAAATGGAATATTAAAATATATAATGCATTACTATAAAGACTGCAGCAGTCTTTTTTTTAAATCCAGCTCAGTTATGCTGATCCAGAGACTCACAGACATGGGGGCAGAGCTGCTACTGGCTCTCCCTGTGACCAGCCACTCACGAGGCGCCCAGGAGGGATGGCGGGTTCTGGCCCTGGCCTGCCACCCCAGCAGAGACTCGCAAAAAGCCAGATGACCCCCCCACTCCATGAGGGCCTCCATTTTCCACATACGGACTTCCCTCTCATCAGAACTCCACCCAGCAGACCAGCCTATCACAGCCCAGCTTGAGTGGCCGCTTGTGGCGCGCGGTTCATCAATAAATGCTGGATTTAGAGTTGACTACAAGAGTATGCTACCTACATGGCAGAGCCTGGCAAGCTACCCGTGTCGTATTCGATATGCCAAATACCAGTAACAATTATAGACCTCCCATGACCTGATGGAATGGTTTGAGGCTCTTCATGTTCCTGGAGCAAGCAGGTGCCCTTGGGCTCCTAATAGCATGAGATAGGACATATGGAGATGTTACTGGAGCCCGCTCGAGCAAATCAATGATGAACGGGAAGACAGTGACAGTAATTACTATAAATGTATTATGTTAAATGTATTAAAATATAATTATAATATAGAGTACAAAGCATAAACATTTTAATCATTTAAATTCCAGCCACTTTTCCTGCGGACAGGCGGGCAAACAGGTCCGAGAGTGAGGCAGCCACGGGTCGCGATGTTCATGGGTCCTCAGCTGCTCTCTGGCCTCCTCGGCCAGGCAGACTAGGTGGGGGAGGGTGGACAGCTCTTTGGCCATCGGGCTGTGTGAAGAGCGGCCTCCTCGGCCAGGGGCTGGACAGGAAGATTGACTCTCTGTGCCATTTTCATGGCCTTGACCTTCCCGAGGGCAGTGCAGCGCTGTTGCCCATGCCCTGGGCTCCCAGGAGACACGTGTGCTGAGGCTCCTCACACGCTGACGCTGGCAGCCCCAGCCCTGCCCCAAGTGTCTGCAAGAGATGGTGAAGGTGGCCTTGGCCGGAGCAGCTGCTGTCCCCTTCCTCGGCGTGGCCACTGTCCCCCTTCCTGGGCGTGGCCACTGTCCCTTTCCTGGCTGTGACCACTGTCCCCCTTCCTGGGCGTGGCCACTGTTCCCTCCCTGGGCATGGTCCTTCTTCTTGGGCGTGGCCACTGTCCTTCCTGGCCTGGCCACTGTCCTCCTTTCTGGGCGTGGCCCCGTCCCACCTGACCAGAGGGAGCCACAGAGGGAGACTCATGCCCACAGACAGCGCCCCTCACCCACGCCTCCCCCATCAGTCCAGGGGCCGAGGCCTGCTTCAGTCCAGCTCCTGCCCTGCCCCTGGGAGAAGCCCAAGATCTCATGGGTCCCCCAGGGCCGGCTCAGACTCTAGGTTGGGTGTGGGGACCTGCCGCAGCCGTGACTCTGTGCTCTGGCCGGGAGGGGCTGCAGTCCACAGCAGGGCTGACCCTCAGCTACGGAGGGTCCAGGGAGCTCAGCAATGATGGAGGGAAACAGGTCACGGGGCCCTGGGGGTGCCAGGGAAGGCCCGCCGCCAGTGCCCCACATGGATTCTGTATGGGAGGGTCTCACGGGACTCCACGCGCACCATCGGACAACCCCACGTCCTCGCGTGCGGCCTGACCGTCAGTTCCCGCCTCCCGAGCACTCTGAAGGTCACTCTGAGAGCAGCCGGGGTCCCCCTGCTGGGTCTCATGGGACCATATTCTGTCCCTATGCCCAAAGGGCTCTAGTGGGCAGCGTCTTCTCTGCACGAGGTCCTCCAAGACGCAGGCACGTGAGCTCTCTCAGGCCCAGCCGCAAAACCCAGGACCGGGGGATGGCAGGAAGGTGTGTGGGCTCAGGAAAGCGTGACAGGCTTGCTCAGTCCTGCCTGGGGGTGATTATGCCAGAGGACCTTCTCCTGATCCTTCAGGGACAATGGAGACAGTGGCCCAGAGTGGACGAGCCCAGAGTGGACGAGCCTCTCCACAGTGGCTGGGCATGACCTGGAGCCAGCGCCGTTGCTGAGTGGTACCAGGCGATGGTGGGGGATGGGAGCAGGGGTCCCTCCAACTCGGAGGCCAGGAAGGCTCCTGCGCATGCCAAGGCCCAGAAGGGCACCCCAGGTCCTGAGCCTGATGGCACCTCCCTGGGCAAGGGCCAAGGAGAGAATTCCCATGAGCCGAGGCAGCAGCTGAGGCTGGGCTCGTGTGGGAGGGAGATGACCAGCAGCGTGAGCCGGTGCCGGCTCCGTGCTCCTGATCCCGGCCCGCACCGCCAGGGGTCCGGAGAGAGGAAAGTCAGTGTCTGAGACACGGAGCAAGAGCTGGGAAGCTTAAAGCTGGCGGTGGAGACTGTCCGTGGAGGCCGCCTCGCTGACCAGCTTCTAGCGTTGGCGGAACTTTCCAGGCGAAGACAGCAGAGCCAAGCCATATGCTGCACGTCAGAACCCAGAGGGGCAGAGCCCCAGCCCGTGCCGGACTCCACATGGTGAGGAGGCCGAGAGCGAGGGCCGAGGAGTCGGACCGGGGTAGAGTGTACAGGAGGGGCCGAGAGCCGCAGGGAATTCAGTGTCCAGAGCGCGGGGGCTCACGCTGGCTCTGGGGTTGAAGGCCGAGTCCCACAGTGGGCCGGGCCACCGCGCAGAGCCGCTCAGCTGCGACACCTCTCCGCCTGCCCCTACTCATCACATGGGCTGGTGGCAAGGCACATGGCCATGAGCGACAAAGAGATGAAGTTAACACGGAAACGGGCTGGAGTGTTGATGTGGTGAACTGACGTGGGATGGAGCATGCATGTGCGGACAGTTTGTCTGTGCCGCTGGCCGTGAGCACAGAGCTGCTCCTTCCCGTGTCCCAGCAGCCTCTCCAGGCCGTGCTCCTCACGAAGCCAGCCCCCCCCGACCCTTTCTGACAGGCAGGAAGTGAGACCCTTCTCCTTTGATGGACGGCTCTGCACTGGACAGTCTGGAGTTTCCTGTGAGCTTGCTGAGGCTGAATCTGCATTCCCCGTGGTGTCTGTGGAGAGGGCAGGTCTCCTGAGGCTGTGGAGAGGGCAGTCCTGAGGCTGTGGAGAGGGCGGGTCTCCTGGGGTGTGGAGAGGGCGGGTCTCTTGAGGCTGTGGAGAGGGCGGGTCTCCTGGGGCTGTGGAGAGGGTGGGTCTCCTGGGGTGTGGAGAGGGCAGATCTCTTGAGGCTGTGGAGAGGGCGGGTCTCCTGAGGCAGTGGAGAGGGCGGGTCTCCTGAAGCTATGGAGAGGGCGGGTCTCCTGAGGCTGTGGAGAGGGCGGGTTTCCTGAGGCAGTGGAGAGGGCGGGTCTCCTGAAGCTATGGAGAGGGCGGGTCTCCTGAGGCTGTGGAGAGGGTGGGTCTCCTGGGGCTGTGGAGAGGGCGGGTCTCCTGGGGCTGTGGAGAGGGCGGGTCTCCTGGGGCTGTGGAGAGGGCGGGTCTCCTGAGGCTGTGGAGAGGGCGGGTCTCCTGAAGCTATGGAGAGGGCGGGTCTCCTGAGGCAGTGGAGAGGGCGGGTTTCCTGAGGCAGTGGAGAGGGCGGGTCTCCTGAAGCTATGGAGAGGGCGGGTCTCCTGAGGCTGTGGAGAGGGTGGGTCTCCTGGGGCTGTGGAGAGGGCGGGTCTCCTGGGGCTGTGGAGAGGGCGGGTCTCCTGAGGCTGTGGAGAGGGCGGGTCTCCTGAAGCTATGGAGAGGGCGGGTCTCCTGAGGCAGTGGAGAGGGCGGGTCTCCTGAAGCTATGGAGAGGCGGGTCTCCTGAGGCTGTGGAGAGGGCGGGTCTCCTGAGGCAGTGGAGAGGGCGGGTCTCCTGAGTCCAGGCCCGTCTGAGCACTCCGGGCTCCCTCAGCTCCCTCATGGTCACTGACCTCCCCTCACTATCCTAGTGCCACAGTCTGTCCTTGGCACCGGCAGCGCATCATGACTCCTTGTTGAGCACAGTCAGGCGCAGCTGCGAGCAGCGCACCACGGAGACACCTCAGCCGTCCGTCCTGGCTGGGATGTGGCTCGGCAGACAGAAGCTGCTGAGTGCGCTGAGGCTTGGTTCCAGGCAGCCGCTACAAAAAGATTAGAAGAAGATGTTTTGGGGTTTTGCTGGGCCCCACCTGGCGGTGCTTAAGGCTACTCTCGGCTCTGTCCTCGGGTCACTTTTGGCGGTGCTCCGTGCAGGGGATGGATGCAGGGTCAGCCACATGCAAGGCAAAGCACTTTTACCCTCAGTACTATCACTCCTCTTTGCACCTTGAGGTGTTGCAGGTGTGGCTGCGGGCGCCCGGCTGCGTTGACAGGTGGCAGACAGGAGACAGGCTCATCTACAACCAGGGCTCTTCCCGTCGACCCTGGTTGGTTGGTTGATGGTCTGACATAGAAAAAGACTGGGCCCCCTGGGATGAACCCAGAGCCACGGCAGAGCCTGGCAAGCTACCTGTGGTGTATTCGATATGCCAAAAACAATAACAATGATGTACCTCATTCCCAATGAATGGAGACGTTACTGGTGCCTGCTCCAGCAAATCAATGATCAACAGGAAGACAAGTGATACAAGTGACAAGTGATGCTATCACTCCTGCCACCCAGAATAAAAAAAGTTATGAGCCATTTGTATTTGACCAGAAAATCACTGTATCACTGTCTTCCCGTTCATCATCGATTTGCTCAAGCGGGCCCCAGTAACATCTTCATATGTCCTATGCCATGCTAGTAGAGCCCAAGGGAATCTACTTGCTAGTAGAGCCCAAGGGCATCAGACCAGAAAATATACAATCACAAATTCAGGATGTATGTACAAGTTTATGACAGTGCTATTTACAACTTGATCACTTGATCACTTGAATCCCGTTATTCATCGATTTGCTCGAGTGGGCGCCAGTAACATTTCCATTGGATCCTATCATGTGCCAATGTAGCCCAATGGCATCTGGTTGATTCAGGAATATGAAGAGCCTTAAACCGTTCCTTCAGGGTCTTTACAAGGAAGTCTGACCATCTTGTAGGTGGGCGGCCACGTGATCTTTTGACATCCCGTGGGATCCAGTCGGTAATGGCTCTAGTCCAGCGGTTGTCTCCAAATCGCATTACATGTCCAGCCCATCTGAGTTTCGATGCCTTGGCAAACGAGACAGCATTGGGGCCGGGAGCGATAGCTCAGCGGGTAGGGTGTTTGCCTTGCCAGCCGGCTCATGCTGGCCGGGTTCGATCCCCGGCATCCCATATGGTCCCCCGAGCACCGCCAGGAGTGATTCCTGAGTGCAGAGCCAGGAGAAACCCCTGAACATTGCTGGGTGTGACTAAAAAAGCAAAAAAAAAAAAAACCAAAAAAAAAAAACAAAACGAGACAGCGTCCCTGATTCTGGAATAGCGACGGAGGTCAGAACTCCGGATTCCTTCTCTCACTTGAGTTAGGCGTGATATTCCAAGCATAGCTCTTTCGATTCCTCTCTGGGAGACCCGAATAGCATTCTCATCCTGCTTTCATAGGGCCCAGGTCTCTGAGGAATATGTTAATGCAGGGAGAACAGTGGAGTCAAAGAGATGTGCCCGGAGCCGGAGGTTCTTTGTCCTTTTTAGCTATTTCTTTGATGCCTTTGAAGGCATTCCATGCCGCTCTCTCTTCCTCCTGCGCAGCTCAGGTTTTAGGTTGTTCATCATGTTGATTTCTCGACCTAGGTACACATAACTGCTGCATTCAGAGATGTTTGTTCCATTGAGAGTCAATGGGGCCTCTGGAACTAGTTCATTCTTCATAAACATTGTTTTCTTTAGATTCAGCTGTAGACCTAGTTTCCACATTCTCGGTCGAAGTCAGTCAGCATTTGTGCCGCTTGGCTAATGTTTGGTGTTATTAGAACGATGTCATCAGCAAAGTGGAGGTGGTGTAGTTGCCGACCATCTATCTTCACTCTCATTCCTTCCCATTCTAATTGTTGCATGATGTTCTCGAGGGTGGCGCTGAAGAGTTTTGGTGAAATGGTATCACCCTGTCGAACCCCTCTTTCCACATTAATGATCACTTCTTTGTAGAATGGTGAGATCCTGGTGGTGAATCCGTATTACAGCTCACGAAGGATCTTGATGTATTGGGTTTGAACACCCTGTTTGGCTAGGGCTTCGATGACTGATTCAGTCTCCACAGAATCAAAGGCTTTCTGTAAATCAATGAACGTGAGACAGAGCGGCATCTTATACTGCCTACAAACCTCGATGAGCTTGGTTACTGTGTGGATATGGTCGATTGTGCCGAATCCTTTCTGGAAGCCTGCTTGCTCGCATGGTTGTCCTTCATCTAGTGTTCTGCTAATCCTGTTCAGGATGACTCGTGTAAACCGCTTGTAGATGACGGACAACAGGCAGATGGGGCGATAGTTGCCGATGTCGTGAATGTCTCCCTTCTTGAACAGTAGAACTGTCCTGCTGGTTTCCCATTGGGAGGGCACCTTGCATTCGGACAGGTAGCATGTGAAGAGCCGAGCTAGTGTATTGCTCAGTACCGATGGCAGATTCTTCAGGTGTTCGGGTCTGACTTTGTCTGGGCCTGGTGCTGTTCCCTTCTTTACTGACAAGATGGCATGTCGGATTTCAGAAGGGAGAACGTTGGGAATGACATATCCATCCTGTGGAATTTGGTATGTGGGCAGGTGGATGTGGCTATCAAAGAGATTTGAGTAGAAGTCCTGGATAATCTTCTCCATTGCCTTTCTGGAGGATGTGATAGATCCATCAGGGCGTCGGAGGGCAGTCATCTTGGTTTTATAGTTGGTGAAGGACAGGCGGGCAGTGTGAATGCTTTTCCCAGCTTCTGCTGCATCTTCCAGTATTTCTGCTCTTCTGTCTTTGAGGTCTTCTTTTATCGCTTCTCTGCACCGTTTAACAAGCTTGGACGTTAGCATTTGGTCTCCTGAGGCTCGCACCTTGCCACGTTGGCGAATGAGCTCAAGAGTTTCTGAAGACAAGCATCCTTTTGTGTCTTTCTCTCTCTCAGCATTCTTCGCACAATCATGGAGGTGCTGAACCAGTCGGTTGTATTCTTCATCGATGTCATCAATGATGGTATCTTCCCATGTTGCTGCAATGGTGCCAAAGAGTTCCCAGTTGGTGGTCGTTCTGGGAGTTCTCTTCTTAAACTTTGCAGCCTTTTCTCCCCGTTGCAGGAAGTAGAATTTTGCACGAAGGAGACGGTGGTCCGATTCTGTTTGGAATTTGGGGACGACAGCTACATCGGTCAGACAAAACCGTCGATTGAAGATGATGTGGTCAATTTCATTGTGGAACTGTCCGCTAGGAGATTCCCATGTCCAACGTTTCGCTTCAGCCTTCTGGAACTGTGAGTTCCCATGAATGGTCTTGGTGGACATGATGAACTCAGATAGTCTCTCACCCTGTTCGTTCCATTCTAGACCATGGGTCCCGATGTGGAGTTCTTCAGCCGATCTTCTCGGTCCTATCTTGGCATTGAAATCACCGACTATGATCTTGTAGAAGGTGTGATCTTTTTATAGAATTCCTCCAATTCCATGTAGAATTTCTCAATTTCATCTTCTTTGTATGTGGATGTTGGTGCGTAGACAATGAAGATAAAAATTGCTGGCAGTGGGCCACATCTCTTCAAGTGTAATCATCCTATCCGGTTTGTTAGGCATTCAAATGAATCAATGTTGACGGCCATGTTCGTGTTAACAAGGACACCAATGCCACTGACGCCTCTTTTCGTCGCATGTTCCAAGGAACAATTCTTCTCCAGTGTCAAATACAGAATGATGCAACTGACGCCTCCTCGTCTCAGTCAGACCGATGATGTTGTACTTGATCTTTTGAGCTTGCAGCATCAGATCCTCAATATATGCTTCTGATGCCAGCGTACGTGCATTGAAAGTACAGACAGTCATTTTAGTCCTTTGTTTTGGCAGTCTAGGTTGGCCATGAAATTTTATCAGGCACTGCTTGTTTGCCTTTCTTACTGCTGCCGTATTAAGGGCTCTTTCGGGGTCAGGAAAATAAACATTTCTGTTACTGGATTTGGCATATCGAACACGCATCGGATAGCTCGCTAGGCTCTTCCATGCGGGCGCTATATTCTCATTACTTTGTGGGGCTCTCTCAGAGGTGTGGGTAGAATATTTACGGTAATTTGGAGGTAAATAGCGCGGCCGCACAGCGCCCACGCGCAAAGGGGAAAGCTGGTTTCTGCTCTTCTGGGTGTACCTGTGTCTTAGGCTCAAGCATTCCTGGGCTTGAAATACTCTCCTCTGAAGGGCGGGGCTCTGTGGGGTGGGTCCTTGTAGGCTGGGTTTCTGACAAGCCAGGCTGGAGACTAGATTAATCTGCGGCTGGAGACTGGATTAATCTGCTGGGTGGAGATCTTACCAGCTGTAGAGTGTGGATTGTGAAGATCGCTGCCAGCAAGGTGTGGGGGTCTCTCTGGGCTCCTCCGAGGCTCCATCGGGATGGTGGACTCGGGTCGGAAGTTGCTCTCATGGTCCATGGAATGCAAGGGGTTCAACGGGGAAAGCTGGTTTCTGCTCTGCCGGGTGTACCTGTGTCTTAGGCTCAAGCATTCCGCTGTTATTTACAACAGCGGGCGGGGAAATAACTGAAGTGCCCATCAACGGACAAGCAGCTAAAGAAGATGGACCCAAACACACGTGGAATACGACTCAGTTATGAAAAAGGTGATATAATCCTGACACTTGCAACAAGACAGCTGGACCAGGGAAGGGGCAGGCTCCCTGAGACTCGTCAGAGAAAGTCTAATCCTGTGGTTGCCCTTCATGGAGATGTAGAGAAAACAAGCAGAGGAACCAAGCAGAACAAAGACCAAACCTTTACAGCAAGGTGAGTATAGCCATCTAGTGGCCCAGAGGGTCAGCGGAAAGATTCGGACAAAACCCAAGAGGGTTTGACATGAGATGAACCTGTTGGGAAACCGTGCTGGTGTATACTCAGGGACACAGGCACTGGGGAGAGAATGTGAGGCCCCTGATGTGTAGACCGAGGCAGAAAGACGCCGTGGCTGCACATTGAAGAGCTCAACAAGAACAACCCCCCATATGTTTCTTGATAACTGAGGGGTGGCGATGCCAGCCTGGGCCCAGACACACCCTGGCTGCGAGCTGGGTGTGCACCTGGCTGCTGGGGTGCACCGAGTTCAACGCATGCTCTGGAAACATGGGTAATTTCATCTCTTACACTACAGTCTATTGCTTAAATGGCTTCATGCTGGCGCATTAAAAATGATTCCCAAGTGAAGATGACAGAGGGGAAATATCGGTTATTTAGTTCTTTTCTAACACTAAGCTATCATAATAAAGTACATTTTCTGGGTTGCACTCTCCAGAGTGCTTTTTACTAAATAAATGGCCCAAAATAACGTTTCCCTTCCAGTAAGATTTCATGATTCAGCACATACAACTTTCACTATAAAAGGTGGAGAGGAAGAGTGGAAACAAATAGAGGCTCAGGAACAGGCCAGAGGAGGCTGGGCTGGGAGTGGCTGGAGGGTCAGAGAGGAGGCCTGCGGGTCAGAGGCGTGGCCGGAACCCCGCAGAGGCCACTCTGCGCTTGACCTGGAGCAAGGAGCGTCAGCAGGAAGGCACCGCTTCGGGAGAGGAAGACGGCAGGGGGCAGCAGGGCCAGCCCCACCAGCCCACCCAGCCCCAGCCCCAGATGCCTGAGGCCATAGTCCCATGTGTGATCTTTGTGGGATGACACTAAAGAGGTACTGGGGCGGGCATTGCTCACTCTGTGGACAGAGAGAGGCTTTATGGAGACTGCTCGCCTCTCTCGCCCTGTGGGAGCCCTCCCCCATTTTATTTTATTTTTTTTTTGCTTTTTGGGTCACACCCAGCATTGCTGAGGGGTTACTCCTGGCTCTTCGCTCAGAAATTACTCCTGGTGGTGTTCGGGGGACCATATGGGATGCCAGGGATCGATGGGATGCCAGGGATCGAACCAGGGTCAATAGCATGTCAGGCAAATGCCCTATCCGCTGGGCTATCGCTCTGGCCCCTGCCTCCCCCATTTTAACCAGCATCATTAGTGCCCCATCTCCCAGGAAGCGACCCCCACTACCAAAAGGCCCCAGGGACCAGCGCGCCCCTCCCTGAGAGAGTGCGCCTACTGCAGCTTCCTCCAACCGACCTGGGACCCTCCCAGGACAGGGGACCCAGCCCTGAGCACCCCGACCTCCACGGAGCAAACAGATTCCCCGAGCACAGCCTCCCCGCACCCGGCCCGGAGGGCGCCTGCAGGTCTCTTCCCTCCCGCGGGAGAGCGGGGCCCCAGCTGCACCCCCCCTGGCGCGGCAGCTGGGAGCCTGCGGGGCCGCCTGCGGGCACCTCAGCGCGCCCCGCCCGGCCCCGCCGCTGCCTCCCGCGATGCTGGCTGCGCGTGCGCACTGGCTGGCGGCGCGGCCCGTGGGCTCTCCGGGAGCGCGGACGCGCGGGCGGGCGGGGACGTGGGAAACGCTGCCGCACACTGCCGGCCGCCAGCCCGCCCGCGCGCCCGCACCTGCGGCCGCCCCGCCGTCGAACGCGCGGCGCAGGTAAGCGCCGGCCTGTGCCCACCTGTCGGGGGCTGCAGGCCCCGCCGGCGGCCCCCGGAGACTGGGTCCCCAAAGTTGAACTTGGAGCGTGGCGGAACTACGGGGCGCAGAGCGGAGGGGGCGGGCCGTGCGGGGCGGGGGGACCGCGTGGGGTGGGGGGGGACGCGCCGGGCCGGGCGACGCGTGGAGTAGGGCCGGGGGGGGCTACGCGGGGCCGAGAGTGGAGCCCACAGGGTCGGGCCTCGCAGGGAACTTTTGCCCGCGCCAGGTCGGCCCGCGCCCTGCCCGTGGTCCGGCGGGCTCGGGCACCTCCCTGTCGCAGCGCGCCGGAGAGGCTGTGGGCGCTCGAGGCGCGTGGCGGCGGGTGTTTCTGGCGCGGGCGGAACGCGGAGATGACTGAGCCCAGGGGGTGAGCTCAGGGCTTTAGCTGGAGGAGCGGGAATTTCTCGCCCCCCAACGCACACACGCACGCATACACACACACACATACCCCCGCTCATACACACGAGCACACACACATACACACATGCCGCGTGCTCGCGCACACACACACCGCACACACACGCACATGCACAGTGAGACGGTTGGGATAAAGGTCGGCCCGAGGTGCCCAGACGGGAGCGCGGGAAGCAATTAAAACTCCTCCTCGCGGATTAACAACCCCGAATTGATCGATGTGTCAGGAAGGCCGCTGATTTATGAAAGGTGCTTATTTCCCCGGTATGGAGAATTTTATGTTCTCCAGGTGAAACCGAGTTCACCCAGCTCCCGTGTAGATTGATGTTTTAATAAAAATAAATAAAGGAGAAAAGCTCGCCTGGTCTTCAGGGACGTCAAACCTCACATCGCAGTTAGACTAACAAATCAAATCGCATCATCTTTGCGTTTCCTCTGGGCGCGGGTCCGAACGTGGCGGGCCGGAGAGCGCCCCTCGTGTCCCAAGTTTTCCCCTTGCGCGGGGAAGTTGGCAGAAGTGGGACGTCGGCGCCTCCGGTGCAGGCTGGCACGGGGCGCGCGGGCGGCGCGGGCGCGTCCGGGAAGGGCCCGTAGGTGGCGCCCTGGCCCCACGCTAGGCTCCGGCGGCCGGGCGGGGGCGCGGCTCTGCCGCTCGCACTGGGCGCGCGTCGGGCCGGCGAGACTCCGCGGGGGCCGCGGGGAAACTCATCGTGGGCGCGGCAGATGCCGGGCCGGGGAGTCGCCTGGGTAGACGGGGGTGCGTGATTCTTCGGGGAACCTGGAGTTGCCCTGCACAGCCCCCGGCCGCTCTTTCTAGGGCGCCCCAGGCGCGGCGGGGGTCCTGGCGAGCAGATCCTAGTGGGTGCGGGCGAGGGTGCCCCCTGCGGCGGCAAGGGCGCCGAGTTCAAAGCTGCTCGTACATCACCCCGGGGGGGGGGCCGGGACGGCCCAGAGTCCGCCCCGCCGGGCGCGGGGTTCACCGCGGCGCCCGCGTCCGCCCGGCCTCGGAGGCTGCCGGCGCGCTCCGCTTTGCAATGTAAATTTCAGCGGGACAAATTGCTTATTAATAGTCTAGAAGAGAAGCGGGTTTCTTTCTTTCTTCTTTTCTTTCTCTGTTTTTATTTCTGCATGGCCCCTAGCTATGCCCTGGGCAGCCTCGCCGCCCAGCAGTTTCCTCTTCATTTCAATATCCTAAAAGAAAATGCAAATTTCCACACTGTGGCCTTTCTAAAAAGTTAAATTAGCTACAGCTTTAAGCGAGTCCATTAGTATGGAGAACGTACACACGTTTAACGTGGGAATACCGCGCTTTCTAACGGGGCGCAGTCTGGACTGTGAATTTAGCAGCTCCTCGGATTGGTGAAGAATCGCGCCGCGGCCCAAAGGCGCGTCTCCAGAAGGAGCTTCCGCCCTCACCTGGCCGGCGGCTGGGGCGGCCCTGCCCGCGCTGCGCCCCGCGTCCCCGCCAGCCCGCCCGCTTCCCTTACGCGTCGCGCGAATGTGGGCGGAAGGGCTGTGCACGGGTGAGGGGCTGTTCTCAGGCCGGCCGCGGCGGGGGCTCGAGCTCTCCCTCCCGCAGCCGGGAACGACGCCCGGTGCGGATCCACCGCCCACGATTACGCGTGCCAGCCGCGATGGCGGCGGGAAGTGGGTGAGAGTCGCCCGGAGAGGGGCGCAGTCTCGTCCTGTCCTCGTAACTCCCCGGGTCCTTTGCGGGTGTCGGGCACACCTGATTTCTAGTCAGAATTCCACAAACTTTGGGGCTCTGTTAGCTTCCAGGGGAGGACATCCGCGCGTTTGGCGGGGAGCTGACGCCCCCCTTCCTCTCTCTGGAAGCTGGAAGCTCTGCTGGCCAGCTCCGTCCAGGAAAGGGTTAAGGTTTACGGCGTGCCGGCGAGATCGTGTTGGAAGTCATCTGCATTTTTAAACTACTGCGTAATAAAAGGTGCGAAGTTTGGAGACACCTTTCTTGATTAGACCTTTGGAGATACTTTAGGTTTTACATTTAATTTGCATTTTGTTCTTAGTGAATATTGGAGTCTTGAGTGGAGGATTGAATTTTATTAGGACATCTGGACTGACAATATCAAATCAGACACCAGCGTCCCAAAGCATGCTAAAATTTCAGAGTTAATTAGAACGCAGTGTGTTTAATTAAAGCCAATTATAATATTTGAAATGATCTGATCGATCCGTGTCTCGGCAGTTTGGGTCCTCTTAGGTGTTGACTGGCGCACGAACTTAGATCCACCAACTACTGGGGGGGGGACTTTTCCTTGTAAACTGGCGGCGGCGAGCGGGCGCCGAGACCCTGCGCGGCTGCCTGTCTGGCTCGGGTACCGGGCACCGGGCTGGGGAATCCCAGCTCGCCGCTAGCGAGGCGTCTTCTCAGGTTCGAGGGACCCCGCCACGCACCAGCTGTCTTTCCGCGCTCGGAGCTCCTCGGGCTCCCTTTCTCCGGAAATGCGCCCTTTAAGGTGGCAGGGCGCGGGGGAGGTGGTTTCTCACAGAATTGGAAGTGTTTGTTTTGGGGTTCTTACTGTCTGCAGTCCCCAGGGCTGCCGCAGAACGAGGTCAGCCAAAAAGTGGCCTCAGGAAGCAGAGAAAAGTTCGAATACAGAGACAGTTAAGGATCCTGGCCAAGCGTCCCCAGTGTCCGACCCGCACAGCACGCCAGGCGCAGGGTGTCCCGGGAGCCGGTGAAGGCTCTGTAGGTGCTGCGGAGCGTGGGGGTGGGGCGCTGGGGCCGCGCGCCTCTCTGGGCGAGGACTCCGGCGGGGCGCAGCGTTGACACACGGGCTGATTACTAGCGCCTGGCTCGGTCCCACTGTCGCAGACACACGTGGCGGCTGCTAAGAGCAGCCGCTGGGTGGACTCGTCCTGCGCGCTCCCAGGCCAGGGGTCAGCCGGTACGGCGTGGGAGTCTGGTCTCCGGTCCTGGAGGGCTGGCAGCCTGGCGGCCGCGCTCTGACTTCCCCACCCCAGGAGGCGCTGTTTGCCAAAGTTGGTCGCGGTGCCCGAGGCGCCTGCCGCTTTCCACTGGGCCTTTCTGGGCCCAGGCCTGGCTCTAGGATCCCCGAGGCTTACATAGCGGCAGGTGCCAAAATCCGGGTGCCCTCTACCAGTGATATCAACTGGGCTTCACCTTCCAGCCCTGCGTCCCAGCCTTGAGTGCTCGGGTGCTGCCGCCTTGGGTTTGGAGTCCCTCAGCCCCCAGCCTCCGAGCTGCCGTGCGGGTCTCACCCTCCCACCCCAAAGGGCCTGGTTTCCTTTTGCTGGAGTTTAACAGGTTGGGGAGGCTGGAGGGGCGGGGGGCCGTGAGTCCCCAGTGTCCAGGGCAAGACACATTCTAGGGCTGGTGCCTTCTCTGTGACTTTAGCGTGGCCAGGCGCTGCACACGCCGCACTTTGTGGATGTGGGGGATGCGCCCGTGGTCATATGGCAGAGCTCAGACCTTCCCCACAAGGCGCGAGGTCAGCGCAACCGCACGCCCACTGTGGCTGCCTTTGCCCCTGCTGGGTGGGGACCTTAGCCCTAACTGCCCGGAGGCCAAGGCCCCAGGCTCTGAGTGTGACCAGAGGGAGGACTAGGGAGTGGCCACTGCGGGAGTCTTTCTAGACACCCCAACCTGGGCCTGGGCCTGACACCACCGGCCGCCTCCTTGTCCCTCGGGCCCTCCGCCTCCTGGCCCCCACACAGGACATGGCATGTACTAAGTGTTGGAAGGCTGGTCGACACCTCGTCAGACTCCCCTGCTGAGACGCAAGCAAGAAGGGGCGTCCTCGCGTGTCCTGGCCCGTCTCCACCAGCGGCCTTGCTCCGTGGCTCCCAACACGGCTCACGTTTGGGGGAGGCCGAGACACTGACACCCCCGCCCAAGCCCTCACTCCCCAGACCTTGTCCCAGGCGGCCTCCTGGGCCCCTCAAAGGTGCTGGTGGACACCCTTCCGGGCCGGCAGCGATGATGGGTGCGTGCCAGGGGTCCCGGACTGGGCGCGTGGGCGCCGACAAGCCTAGTTGGCAAAGGCGCGGGCGCAGCGCGGTGGGGCGGCCTCGGCGGAGCCGCGCGGGCGAGCGGGCAGGCGCGACTGCGGCCCCGCGCCCTGCTCTGCTCGCTGGGCTCGGGGGCGGCGGGCTCTGTCTCTTTAAGGTCACTGCCTGCTCCGGCACGACGTGGAGAGGACAGCTGGGCACTGGCCATCTGACTGACTCGGCGTGACATCTGGGAGCCCACTGGTGTGTGGCACGCGAAGCGCTTGATGCCGCTATTTAAATGCAAATGCGAGGGGACTCATTGAAACCTCTCCCCGTAAATCCGCACAAAAGGAACACTTCCCACCCTCCGAGGCGGCGGCGGCGGCGGCGCGGGCCACCCGTGCAAATCGCGTTGAGCGCTGGCTGGGCCCGTCGCGACCCGCGGGCTCTCGGCGGAGGTCGCGCCCCGCCCGGCCGGCCCGGGGAGCGCCGCGTGCTCCCAGTGAGGCCGCGCGTCTCCCCAGGGGTCCGCGCTCCCGGAGACCCCCCCCACCCCCGGCTCCCCCACGACCCGGTGCTGGGCCCCTAGCTCCCCGAACAGGAGGGGAGGAGCGGACTCCCCCGGGGAGGCGGCCGCAGGGCCGCCGCGAGCGCCTGGCCTGCGGGGGTGGACCTGCAGGGCGCGCTCGGCTTGCCCCAGGCCCGCGCGTCCGCTTTCGCGCAACTCGCCGCGGCCACTCTGCCTCACTAAAGCGAAACTCAGTTGGGGGTGGGCTGGGGTGGGGGGGGGGGGTCGTCCGCACTCCCGTCAGCTCAGCCATAGGCCTGGGTGAGTGACGCTGCCCAGTCCGCGCGTCCGGTCCTCATGCCTGAAGCTTGGAGCCAGCAGTGGAGTGACAAAAAAGATAAAGTTGGTGAATGATAAAGACCGTATTCTCCACGCTTTGGGTGCGGGACCAGATGATCTAGAAAATGAGCTGAAATGGATTCAGCCTCCGAGCCCGTTGTGAGAGCAGCTGATTCCCCCATCTCGGGCCAGATGGCTGCTGAACACAGATTTGCATTCATTTTGGCTTAATATCGTCCAAAATAGTGGGGCAGCTGCATTTGTTGTCAAAAAAGGTTTAAAACCCCCTTTCTTTCTGGGGCAGGATCGTTACCTTATGTGATGGGCTTAGAGAACTTTTTTTTCCCTCTTTTAGTCAACAGTATCAGATTTAGGAGGATTTGTTTTTAAACCTTCTAATTTGGTAATCAGATTTAAATCGCCTTGGCGCGTGTAATCTGAATTAAAGATACTGTAAATGATTTTTAGCGTGATACTTTCGTCAGAGGAGGGGAGGGGCAGGTCTGGGCTGGGCCAGGCATTTTAGGAAGTGTGCCACAAAGCAAGCATTGTTTCCTATTTCCAACTTCATCTTTCCCGAAAAAGCACTTTTGCATATTCGGACAATAAGACTCGCCCCTGTGCAGCTCAGCTCAGGGGAGAGAAAGCACTGCCCACCGCCCCCTCCAGCGGGGCAACTCTGCGTGGCAGCGCCCTTCCTGCACCACTCCGGCGGGCAACTCTGCTTGGCGGCGCCCCCTTCCTGCACCACTCTGCCTGGGGTGCGATGCGCCGGGCTTAGCAGGACACAGGAATTTTCTTTTTAATTTATCGTGAATAGTTTCCATACACTTTGATTTAAGGTTATTAGCATTCTATAGGCACTGGCGTCTCGAAAATGTGACGATCGCGTCTAACGACTAATCTCATTACCCTCAAATAGTCATAAAATATGATTTTATTATACTTACGTATTTAATTAGACGGCCGGCACCCTAATGGATTTTGAGATGGGACTGGTGCAGCAGCTTTGATAATTCACTTATCTTGGGCAATAGTCATTAACCCCCAACACCAGCAAAATAGATTGCTTTCCAACCCATCTTTCTTCTCACCCCTTCCTAGAGGCGTGGGGGGTCCCTAGCTAACATCAACTGGACTTCGATTTTCCCAAGTAATTAAAATATTAGCGCACACACGCAGCCAGTTCAGGAGAAAAAGGGGAGCGCCGGTACGCGCCAGCGGGCAGAGCTGCGGGGCGCGCGCACTTCGAAGCCGGTTTGGGCTTGGTTTGCCTGTTTGCTTTCAGTCGAAAGGGTTTGATTCCTGCGGACCGGAGAGCGCCGGGGCAGCTCTCGGTCGTCCCCGGGACCCCGCTGCGAGCAGCACAGAAGTCCTTTGGGTGGGCGGTGCGCCTGGGCGTCCACCCCGGCTGCAGGATCTCAGTCATTTGGCCCACGCGCTGCCCGCGCTACTGGCCCTAACCCTCGGATTCCTCGAAACCAGTTGGGGAAGCCGCGCTCCGCGCGCCCAGTCCGGCCCGGCGCCTCCGAGGGCAGGACCGGGGGTCTGGCCGTCCCCGCTCGGCGTTTGGCGCGGCGGACTCCGGTCAGTCGGCCAAGGCGCGGGGCGCGCGTCCGGACACCCCGCGACATCCAGGTCGCCGGCAAGGCCGGGCGCGCTTCTCCTCTGCCGGGAGACTTCTTTGTCACGCGCCGCGCCCGAGGACAGGCCGGGGGCTGGAGTTGGGGGGCGGGTCTGTTGTGGCCATCGGGCACCGGGCCGAGCCCCCTCCGACGTGGGTCCGCAGCAGGGCGCAGGCGGCCCTCCTCGCGGGGAACGAAAACGCGGGGCTCCTGCGAGGCCCAGACGGGGGCTCACCCGTACCCCCCAACGGTCTTGAGTGGTCTCCACCAGCAGGCCGAGCGCGCTTACCCCCCCGACCCTTGTTGAGGGGGCCCGGCGGCCCCGACCACCAAAACTCCCCTCCCCGAGGTCGGCCCGCTGCCCCCCCACCTGTCCCTCGGGGGCCGGCCCCCCCGGCGATCCGGGCCCCTCCCCGCCGCCCTGCGTGTTTGGCACCTATTGGGGAACTTGGGGCCCGGCGCCCTCGCTGGCCCGCGGCGCCCTGCGTGAGTGTGTGGCTGACGGGGGCGCAGGGTCGCCGGGGAGGGCCGCGCGGCGGGCGCGCCCGGTGCTTTGTTCATCGCAGACTGACTGGGCCCGCGCGGGCTCCCCGGGCCCGGGGCGTGCGCGCGGCGGCGGGGGCTCGCGGCGGCTCGCGGGGCTCGGGCCGGCTCGCGGCGCCGTCAGGCAGTCAGTCGGCGAGCGCGGCGGCGGCGGCGGCGGCGAGGGGCGCGGCGAGGGGCGGCCGCTCCCGCATATAAGGCGCAGGCGCCGCCCCCGACGTCACCCTCTGACAGCGCCGCCCTGGGGCTTCGGAGTTTTGGCTCCCGGGAAAGGGTCCATTCCTCGGGGAGAGAGGGCTGAGTTTTGTGCGCCTCCGTCCGCTGCGCGCGCCGCTCCAGGCCCCGCCGCGCCCCGCCTGCGCCTGGGACTGCGCCGCGGCACTCACTGCCCCGTTTATTTGTCTTTGGAGCAGGCGGGCCGCGCCAGAAGCGGGCGATCCCGGCAGTGTCCTGCAGCCGCGGACGCCGCCGGGCTAGGATGACACCGCGTTGAGCGCGCTGCAAACAACAACAACAACAACCGCCGCCGCCGCCGCCGCCGCGTCCTGCCCCACCGAAGCGCCGGTGGAGCCGCCGCCGGAGCCGACTCCGCGCCCCCGGCCGTCCGGGAGCGCGCGGCCGCCGGTGCATGTGGCGCCTGCCCGGGACTGGCTGAAGCCGGCGGCGCGCCGGACCGCAGGCGCCGAGCAGGGCGAGCGCGGCCAGGGCAGCCGCCTGCCGCCGGGCGCCGGGCGCCGCCGCTCGCCGAAGCGCTTTGGGCCGGGAGCCGCGGCCGCCGCCAGCAGTGTTCATGTTTGGGATTCAGGAGAATATTCCGCGCGGGGGACCACCATGAAGGAGGAGCCGCTGGGCAGCGGCATGAACCCCGTGCGCTCGTGGATGCACACGGCGGGCGTGGTGGACGCCAACACGGCCGCGCAGAGGTACGTACCGGCCGCGCCCCGGCCCCGGCCCGGCCCCGGCCCCGCGCCCGGGGCCCGGCTCCCCGCCGCCGCCCGCCGGCGCGCGCTCACCCGGCCGCTGTCTCTTTCCTCCCGCAGCGGCGTGGGGCTGGCGCGGGCGCACTTCGAGAAGCAGCCGCCGTCCAACCTCCGGAAATCCAATTTCTTCCACTTCGTGCTGGCGCTGTACGACCGGCAGGGCCAGCCGGTGGAGATCGAAAGGACCGCGTTTGTGGACTTTGTGGAGAAAGAGAAAGTAAGTGCCCACGTCGCTGTCCGGCCCCGGGCGCTGCCCCAACGCGCCGCCCCGGAGGGCCCCCCCCTGCGCGCCTGGGACCGCCTGGCTCAGCGCCCCCGCCACCACGTGCGGCCCCGGGTCCCCCGCGCGGCGCCCCCCGACTCCCCGGAGCCGCGCGCCCGCCGGGCGGGCAGCAGGGAAAGTGACCTCACGGCGCGCCCGGAGCCGGGGAGCCCGCCAGGCGCGAGGCCGAGGGGCCCTGGCGGCGCGCGGGGACCGCCCGGCCCACACTAAATGCCATTATTTATCGTTCCTTGCAGGAGCCCAATAACGAGAAGACCAACAACGGCATCCACTACAAACTCCAGCTGCTCTACAGCAACGGTAAGTGCCGCGCGGCCGCGGCCTCCTCTGAGGCGGCGACAGGACATAAAGATCCCGAGATTAAAATGACACGGATGTGAGCACGACATCTTCTCAGGGCATAGGAGGAAAACAAAACATAAACGATCAATAAGTCGATGGCACTTCACATGATTAACCGGTGGGGCTGGAAGTGGAAAGGAAAGGGGATCGATGCGGTTCCCGGGGACCAGCACGTTTAAGGGACTTTTTTCAAGTTTGCAAATTAATGTTAATTATTGAGATGGGACTGGCTCCTTGGGCCGGGCAGACTTACTTCCTGTGTAGGAGGGTTCTTTATCTTTTTTTTCTAAACAAACAAACAAGCAAGCAAGCAAAGACGCCCCCCCAAAAACCCAAACACAAAAAATCCTCGAGAGGCGTTAGAAAGCGTTCAGACTCTCTCAGTTTCCATTTTGCTCTGTTTGCTAAAAATAAACGACCACATGGGCTCCGGGGGAGGAGGCAGGCCTGCCCTGAGCCGGCAAATGTCTCCACCCTTCAGTCCATGTCCTGTGCACCGGGAAGGGGGTCCTTGGTGGAGAAAAGGACAAAATACAGCCCCAGTGATGGGGCTCCCACCCCGCCCCAGGCCTCAAGCCCCAAGCCCCAGAGCCGCTGGCTGAGGGTTACTGCAGCGCCCGGTAGCAGACCTGCAAGGGACCGAACTGCGCGGTGAAAACGCTGATGAGAACCGTTCCCTGTTTCTTGCAGGCGTCAGGACGGAGCAGGACCTGTATGTCCGACTCATAGACTCAATGACCAAACAGGTGAGAAAGTTTTACAGTCCGCACTAGTTTTCTCTCCGGGCTGGGGTTGGTTGAGGGGTCAGGGGACTTGTAAATGGACCTGGCGGGTTTGTTTTTCCTGTGGCTTTCTTGACATGCTAATGAGAATTCCATATTTATTGGAATAAATGAAGCGATTGGTAAAAATAGTTTCTGTTGTCATCAAATAGGGCATATATGCTTTATTAAATGGTTTGTGATTGGAATCAAATTCTGTCTTAATTAATTATGGTAATTAATATTTGACAGAAATTTCAAGTCGCTCTCCGCGTGTGCACGCGTTGGAAACATTTCTTTTTCTTGGTGCTTGGAATTGTTTCATTGATTTTTATTTTTTAATAACAAAGGCAGTGAGCCCCTTTCCAAAGCCCATGGCGTTGGGTTGATTAGTTTATTTCCCTTCCTTCCAGAGTGATGGTCTGGTCGCGTGAGACATTTATTTGGATTTAAAAGTTAAATGTGCTGGGGTGAAAAGTCACTTGTTCTCCTCTAGTCCTTCTTCACCTCTCAGCCCCCTCCTCCATAATTCAAAGTCTGAGCTCCAGGGGTCACCCCAAGCCAGCGCTGTTCCGCTTAGGCCCTCTCCCACCCTCTGTCATACCTTGTAAATAACATAATTACAAGCAGTTCCTTATTAAATTATTTAACCTGTCTCGGTCCACTTTTCCGATGATAACTAACGGCTCTGGGAAATGTGATTCAGCCGGAAGTCGTCTCTGGGGCTTGGCACCGTGCGCTCATCTGGTGGCACCTTGGCTCCCTGTTTTCCAGCCCTTCCCTTCGTCCCATGTTCTTAAAGATTGCGTGGGGGGGGTGCTCAGACAGATTTAGAACCGGCTGCTCTGCAGGCTGGGCTTCCCACACCATGGAGGCGGCCTCTGGTGCCTGGAGCTGACTTTCAGGCACAGAGACAGAGCCGGAGCTGGCTCCCCACTGCCAGGGGCTGGACCCGAGGCTGGCACTCAGGTGCGGGGTCTCCTGCCCCCAAAAGTTCTTCCCCAGCAAGGCCAGGAGCTTTGGGGAGGGGGAGCCCAGGAGAGGAAGGGCTGGGCGCCCGCAGGGCCACTTTCTTGGAGAGGGGAACGCTTGACAGGTCCTCCCTTGCTGGAGGAACGCGAGGCCCTTGGGCTTTATATCTGGCTGTGCCGCCCCTGCACCCCCCGCACCCCTGCCCGCCTGACGGTGCCTTTATTCTCTGGTGCCCGGGCTCTGCTGTTTTCTCCCCAAGCGGCTCCTGCCCCTAAGGCCGGTGCGGGCTGAGGAAGTTCTGTGGCATGCTCGCCCCTTCCCGGGCCGCCCCTTTGCTGTGGAAACAGGGCCGAGAAGAAAGCATTTAATCTCGCTCACTGACGGCCCGGGGTGGAGGGGGAGGGCAGCGCCCAGGAGCTGATCAGAGTCAATGGCGCTGAACCGACAGTTTATGGATTTCTGTTTGTGCTACAAAATAAAAAATAAATCAAATATAAATACGGGGTTCCTCAAAGGCGGGCAGCGCCCGCAGCCTTGGCGACCGTGGCCTGTAGGCCACCATCCCCATGGTGGTGGACCCCGCCGGCTGGGAGGCCCGGACCGCGGGCCGGCTCCGGGGCGGGCATTGTCCGCCTGGAAGCCCAGGGACGTGTCGAGGGGCCGGGGGAGGGTGGAAGTAATTTCCAGATAATTTTCAGGGAGGGCGGGAACCGCGGCGGGCTCCCCTCCCCGCCGTGGACTTCTCTGCCCGGCCCTAGGCGCCCCCTCCCCAGCGTCCGTTCCCCCTTTTCTTCTTTCCTGCGAGGCGGGTGTCGGGGCGGGCGCTGCGCCCCGGGTCGGCTCGGGTCCGGCGGGCGGCGGAGCCGGGCTGAGCGCGGCCGCGAACACACCTCGGGCTTCGCACCATCTGGCGGAGCCTCTGCTCAAAGCCCACCCGAGCGTGTGCGCAGACCCTGCCTTTTTACCCGAGAAAAATCATTGTTAGCAGTTTCAAAATAAACACCAGATTGGCCATTAGCACTTTCTTCCCAAATACCCTCCTGCCAGAAGCACGTGGCCGCGCGGCCCGGCCCGCCGGGACCCCCAGCCCCTGCCGCGGGGCGCTCGCACAGGCCAGGCCGGGGCCTGCTGCGGCCACGTGCGGCTGAGGGCCAGGCGCGGGCACCGGGCGGGCGCCGCGGGCAGCTGCCGGCAGGGCCGGGGGGGAGCGCGCAGGGCCTGGCGTGCCGAATCCCCGGCTGGTGGGGCCCCCGCGCCCGGGCAGCAGGCTCGCTCGGGTCGGTGTCCGGCCCCGCAGACGGGCGCTGGGAATGGACAATGGCCCGAGGCGGCGGCGCAGAGGGCGGCTGGGCCGCGCGCAGGCCGGCCGGGAGCCGCGACAGGCGGCGCCCCTGCCCTCCCGCGCCCGCCGTGCACCTGCCGCCCGCCTGGCCCGCAGCGCCCAGGGCGCTTTGGCGCGGGAGGAGAGTGGGGGGCCGCCTGACCCCCCCCCCCACGTCCGTTTGTGCTCCGCGCAGGCCATCGTCTACGAGGGCCAGGACAAGAACCCCGAGATGTGCCGCGTGCTGTTGACCCACGAGATCATGTGCAGGTGAGCGCGCGGGGCGCGGGGCGCGGGGCGGGCGCCGACCCCCGAAGGCTGCGGGGAGGCCCGCGGTGCAGGCCAAGGCGGCCAGCGGTCAGCGCGCGGCCAGGCCCAGCACCCGGGGCGACACGGCCCCAGCGCCGCCGGCCGCCGGGTGAGCCCCGGAGCCCGTTCCGGCACCGCTCCCGGACGGAGCGCCGCATCCCCAGACACCCGACGGTCTGGTACCGGTAGAGGAAAGTCCTTTGTACTCAGTGCCGAGCTCGCCGACGTGAGACTGGTGTCGCGGCCTCGCGGTTGACCCTCTCCGCAGAGCCGCCGCTCCTCCGCGCGGGGCGCGAGCCTGCGTGCCTGGAGCCCTGTCAGAAGAGCCATTTCCCACCTGTTTTTTTTTTCCGACTACCACACGAGTTTCACCCCTACATGGCAAATAAAAATGCATCATTGACTTCGCATGTGCAGCGACTGAAATATAGTTGGAGGGAGGGCGGCTGGCCCCGCAGCAGCTGCGTCAGTAGCAGCCCGCCGACTCTGAGGGGCATCCTTAGCCCAGCTACGAGCCTGCCCGCCTCCCTGCCATCTCTGAGCAGACGTATTGTTACAGCACTAATATACAAAAGCTGACTTTTTTCTCATATCAGGTAATAAATATAAATTACAACCAATAAAGTGGAATTTCTTTATTATCCACTTCTGCATGTACTGCAATTAACATAGAAAGCGCACAGATGTGATTTAAGCTCTAAGTGGAAGACTGTAGTCTTTCTTTAATCACTTTAGCTGTCAGCTTTAAAAGGCTTTATATACTTTGCCTACCATATGGTGTTAATTTAGCTAATTTAGACATGTAACCATTATACAAGTATGCTTTTTAAAATGCAAGAAGCATAACATTTTTCTTTCATTTCTGCTTTAATTAAAGTTTCAATAACGGAGTTAAGGTAGGCTTAAAGAAGGAACAATACAAGTTTCTGATAGATGGGTGCATGCTTTTGTGGTTATAATTAATAAATGCCCGAAAGAAATATTGGTTGAAGGTGGCGTCTCGCATCTTTCCCAGAAATAACAGCTTGACAATTAGAGGTAAACAAAAGCTGAGGCAGTGAGAACTTATTCCCAAGCCTCCAGCCTCCCGGCTCCTCCGTTCAGTGCAAAGACAAACACCCGCAACATGATTTCCATATTTTAGCATCACAATTTATACCCTTGCTGGGGGCACCGTGGGCCTAAGCCAGAGGTTCAACTTTGTTCCTTTGGGCAAAGTGAAGTCCCAAGCTTGGCTTGGGAGCTCCTGTGCTCCAGGGCGAGCCCTTCCGTCTGGTGGGTAACTTATTTCCTTGACTCCAACCTCTTTAACTGACAGACTTCAGAAAGAAAAAAAAAAGTAGCTCAGGCCGGCGGGGTGCGCCGCGAGCCAGCTCTGCAGTTAAGTCTCTGTCGACTTATTCCGCAGCCGGTGCTGTGACAAGAAGAGCTGCGGAAACAGGAACGAGACGCCCTCAGACCCGGTGATCATCGACAGGTAAGGACCAGAGCGTGGCCGGCACAGCCCCCGCGCCCCCGGTGTTCCGGCCGGTGTGGCGTTGGGCGTGTGCGCCGTTTGTTGTCCCGTGCGTGCTCAAGCACAGGTGGGTTGACTTGGAAACCTGGTGGCTGGCTCTGTGGGGATTCGGTAATTGCTCGTGAGTTGTCAGGGGGAAGCGGTTTCAGCTGCCACTGCTCTGCTCCGAGGGACGCTTTATGCCTGGAGAGCTTCTGGCTTTAAACCCAGAGATATGTCATAAAATGTCTTTTGCTAATTTGTTAACAAGTATTTCATTTTTGCGTTTTTATCTCGGATGAGGCTGGGTGGTGCCTGTTGACTGCTGCTCGGTGCTACAATGAATTGAATCTGCTCTCAATTAGTTGCGAAATGTCTCCTAATTTTTTTCCAATTGTGGCTGTCGGTTTATGTCAAGTAGCAAATATGTAACTAACAAACCAAAGTTGTGATAATTGAAACTAATTACACATGCTGGTTACATTTTCCAGCATTAATTTCCATAACTCGATTAGCTGTATGCATTCTTTACATTTGCTGTTCCCGTCTCGTGTCTTGCTATTTATCATATTCCTTGGGCAATGTTGCATCCTTCTAAGATTCTCATCATTAGTCCTAATGGTGCTAATGTATGTTTGGCATGGATGTAGCTGAAACAACAAACACACAGCACCCTCCCCTCCTGAGTCCAGCAGCCTGGAGGCAGAGGGCAGCTCACTCTCTGCCCAACAGTGCGCTTGAGCAGCAGAAGGCCAGGGCACATTGGGGGCGGACTGGGAGACTGGCACCCAGATCACTAAGTGTTGGGCGGCACACGTGACACCGGTTAGATTGTTTTGAAGAGGGCTTGAATTTCAGCAGCTTTCAGTACAAAGTTATCTTTTGATCGTGAACTTTGCTGTCTAGTGTCTGAAAAAATTAAACCCGGAAAACTCTCCCGGTTAAGCCTAAAGAGGTATGCGCCACCAGTGGAGAGCAATGCTAATGTTTGACTAGCTGGAATAGCTGTTTGCTCAGTGGAGAATGTTGAGGATCTGACAGAAGGGACAGCTCCCTTATTAGTAATCAAATAGGCTTGGCCAGTTGTGGTCGTCACTCAGGCGAGTGCGAACAAGTTCAACATTTTCTAGAACGCCAACTCCAAAAATCAATGTGATCGTATTTGAGCACAGTGTTTGTGGCTGTGGAAATCCTCCGGCCTTGCGTTGTTGTCCTAGAACTGAATCCATTTCATTTCCTTATTTATCTGGATTGGCTAAAAGTCTGTGACCAAGTCTTGGGCTTCTCTCTGAGTGGACATTGATCGACCAGGCAGTGCCCGGTGTTGGCTCCCAGGCTCGTGAAACGTTTCGTCTTTGCCGTTGCCTTCAGTTTGGAAGATTTATAAACTGCAAAAACGCAAAAAAGAGGCTGCTTGTTTTTAAACTTTGAGGACTTTATTCTTTTCTTTTTTCTTTTTTTTTAAGCCTGTCACAATAGCAACCATCCTCTTGTTTTGGCCAATATTTTGGATGTTCTGTTTTCTCCTCAGAATTGTCTGGATTTGTGTCACGTTTAGTCACGTAGCTATTGATGCTGAGTAACTTTCAATGCTGGGGTTTAATTGCAATATTTAAAAAAGCGACTCCTTAGCTCTTGCTCACAGAGCACTTTTATATTCGGATCTTTAAACTATGTGCTAAGATTACTGATACCTGGAAGTGTGTGTGGGATCACTTGCTATTCCAGCAGCGTGAGAGGAGGGGAAATGTGAAAACGTTCGTCTAATGGGTTTACCAAGTTTATTTGAAGAAAGAGCATGGCGGCTCCATTATGGCTGGCAAATGCTTTGGAAGTCTTAATTATTGATGAAAAATCTGCTCGGCTTCTCAATTCAAAGATATGACAATTTTATAGGAATTTTAATCACCTTCCATGTTAGGTAAGGCTACTTTTACAGTCACAAGCGGAGTGTACGCTCTGAGCATTCTTAAGGGCTGTCACTTACAGTGACAAGATACTATTCGCTTTCGTTGCTTGTTGTAAATCCTTGGGAAGTGATTGCGGTATTGGCACGGTCTCCAGTGTGGGGTGTGTTTGGGTGGATGAAAAATATTAGTGTTCACGGGGTAAGTTGTGTGTGTGTGTGTGAGAGAGAGAGAGTGAGCGAGAGAGAAAGAGAAAGAGAGAAAGAGAGAATGTGTGTGTGAGAGTGTGTGTGTGTGAGAGAGAGAGTATGTGAGAGAGAGAGCGAGCGAGAGAGAGAGAGCTACCGAGGGGGCAGCTACTACACAGCATTGCTCTTTCTGAGCCCACTTGAGTTTCAGCCCACAGTGGAGATGGTTTTGGCGGGTGCCTTCTGAAACGAGTTGCATGTGCTGAGTTTTCTGGCCTCGGTTTCCTCCTGAGTCCTGCAGAATAAAATCTCCCATCAGACCGGGAAGGCAGCCTACAGGTTCCCATCACCAATGTCATCGCTTGGTTAGTCGGCTTAAAAAAGAATTCTATACAGGGTGCTCTGCAGGCTCCGCGTGGCCTTTGGTTACATTTAGCAGGTTCTGACCAGATAAGGCATATTTGTCCTGAGGATATAAACCAATAATTCCAACCTGAATTGAGATCAATGGGCCACATTTGTTCTAACTGCGCGGAGCCTTGTCTCAGCACACGAGGCTGCTTTTCCGGGTTAGGGCCCAGGGAAGGGTGAGCCCCGCCTGCCGGGAATCACAAACTCCAGTGCCCGACACCCAAAATCAATTAATTACACAATTCAGCTGAGTTACCCTTTGGAGGCATCAGACACTCAGGAATGCCCTGGGAGACCCTCAGAGCCGAAATGGGGGAGAAATTGGGGCTGCTTCTCCCTTAGGAAACCTGCTTCCTTCATGGGGTGCCATGAGCTGGTGGGGCGCCGCCAAGCAAGAGAAATCGTGTGTTTGGTTTATACTTTTGCCAATAGGCATGTGCTGAAACTATGAAGGTCTCTGGGATGACGGGGACGCAAGCACAGTTAGGGTCCCACACCTGGGTCCCCAGGAGATGCATTACCTGCAAGAAGAGGCACCCTGGAGGTGGACACACACACACACACACACACACACACACTCCCACTCGCACCACCCACGCACATGGACCCACAGTCTCGTGTGGTATTGCTGCAGAGGATGGGAGTATCATTTTCCTCGTGGAATAATGTTTTCTGGGAAAACACAGAAGCAGATGGTCTCCATTAGGAACACCCATTGTCCACAGGGCCCCGCTCTGCGCAGATAAATCTCTCCTATTTCACCCCTGCATTCCAAGGGCTGTAAGTGATTACACGATGTCGGTGAAGCTGCTAAACCAAAACCACACTTTGGCTCGCGTCCACTCCCGTGCCATCCCGGTGTGTTTCCTGGTCCTCTGCGAGTGCCCAGGAAGGCGGCCCTAGCTTCCCCTTCCTCACGCAGCACCCCGGGGCCAGGGGCCAGCTGTCGCAGCCTGGCTGGCCGGCGGTGGCGGGGGTGTGAGTGGTGAGGGGACCATCCCCACGGGCCGGGGGCCGAGCTGTGTGCTCCACGCATGCAGGGAGTGTGCTGGCGGGGCGGTTCCAGATGGCACCAGCTCAGACGTCCTGTTTGCTGGCACCTTTGTGGCAGGCGGTGCCCCTCCCCAGGAAAACCTGGCGGAGCTCTATAGAGTTCGGGAGACTTATCATTCTGGGTCTGTCCTCCTTCGCTGTCTGCAAGCCAGACATCTGTTTATCCCATTTTCTTTCATACTGAGTTTGGAATAGCTTTAGTTTGGGGTGTGTGTGTGTGTATGTGTGTGTGTGTGTGTGTGTGTGTTGGGGGGTGGTGGTGGTGGGGGATTTTGTCATATTTAACAGCTGTTACAAAATTTCAACCCTGTGGGCTCAGAAAATACTTTTCTGTTGACCTCAGATTTTTCTACATAATTGACATTGGGTGGTAGAAAAATATTATTTACTTAACCTTTCATTGTCTGCGTCTTCTTGCTGTCCCTGGTCAGAGGCGCTGACCACCACCGACCTCACTGCCCACTCCCACCCCCTGCCCGTCTGGCTCAGGTCCGCATTTTAAGTTCACACCTTGAAGTGAGTGCAGAGAGGAGTTGGAATCTCTCTCTCGCTCTCTCTCGCTCTCTCACTCTCTCGCTCTCTCTTTCTTTCTTCAGTCAACAGTGTTTCCTTTCACTTCCTGTCACAAAGGTCAAAGCGAGTGACCTTTGCCAGCAGTCCTGCCCGCTGAATTATTCATGGCATCGACTTTTTGTCAGAGCGCACAGTCCTGCTCTGGGACATTTTATTCATTTACCTCATTTAAAGCCTTTCTGCACCTGTTCAAGTATTAATATCATGTAATTTGGGCCTAATGCCGATTTTGCTGAGCACTCATTATATTTTTTATTAGCTATATTTCCAAACGATTATGTATGATTATTACCAAGCCTTACAAACAGCACCGGGTTATTCCCAGCCCCTTACATCTTCTTGTCAGGCTGTTTTCAGAAGCGGGAGGATAAACATTTGACCAGTCCCAATGTTTTCATTCCGACTCCATCTCCGAGCAGGGACGCAAAGCCTCCTCCCTCCTGGCTTTGCACGCCCGTGATTAAACCCAGCTCCGAGGGAGCTGTACAAATGCCAGCATTTATAAGGTCAACGCTTTTGTTAAAAATGCTATGTAAATGAGGATCTGCAAAAAGGGACATTAAATAAAATTAAATTCATTGTCTTCTTTAATGTCATTTACATTTTGGCTAAGCCCTGGCCTGTCAAGGAGGATTTTAAAAATAATTTTAATTACACATCATTTAGGGATCCAAGGTTTTCTATTCAGCAGCGTCCGGATAACCTGCGAAACAGAGACTGTTTATTAACTTCTTAACCGACAACTTGTCATTTCATCTGCATGGCGCAATGAAAACAGTGGATGTGGTGTTAATTTTTCCTTCCCGCTTCCTTAAAGATGTGACTGTAATTATCGGTGCTGGGCCTGGGCCCCATGCGTGCCTGGTGCTGGCGTGCATTTGCGCCTCTCTGGGGCTGAGCTGGTTTCTGGTGTCTCGATGCCAGTGACGGGCGAAGTCTGGCTGAAGCCTGGCACTGGCCCAGCCCCTGGTGGGCCCGGCCTTGGCTGCAGACTGTGGATGCCGCGCCTCAGGTGGGAATGGCCAGTTTCTTCTCTGGCCCCGCAGGAAGCCCGCCTCTGCCCCTTTACCCTGTCTCTGCTGGAAATAACCCGGAGAGGAGCTGAGGAATTGGGGCACAGCGAGGTGCTTTCACTCAGTTGGGGGACCCCAGGACCAGCTCCTCTGACGCCCGGGTCACACGGCGCCGCTCCCGTGCTAAGGCTGTGCACAGAGTAGCTGCCACTGTGCGTGTGGCGCGATGTGTCACCAGGGTGGGGTTCGGGCCAGGAGGTCCCAGCCCTCGCGTCTCTGGGCCCGGCCCAAGCCCAGCAGGCCCGAGGAAGGCCTGGCGGGGCTCCCACACCAGCCCCCGGGTCAGGCTCCAGCCGCCCCGGCCGGCACCCCTGGCTCCTGGCTGGTGTGGGGAGACAGTGCGCCTTGGTGCTGCTCTGCCCAGGGCCTGTAGCTCCCTGGCTGCCGGGGGCTGAGATGCAGGGGCGGGGGGGGGGGCCGAGCAGGCCTGTCAGAAGCCATCGGGCAGGAGCCGCCTTGACGCAGGCCATCCGGGCCTCTGCTGCCGCCTTATCAGGTGAAAAGCAAAAGCTATTGCCAGTGCCTGTAATTGTGTTAGGAGGGCCGGATGAATTGGATTACCTTATGGAAAGCCGCCCAAACTCGGGTTCTGTTACGCATGCTTACAGGAAGCAAATAATTACCTCTCTGTGCACCAGGAGATAATTGGGGCTGGCCAGAGGCCCTCTTGTGATGCCGGAGAAAGCGGGTGAGCCGGCCTGGGCCAGAGCATTTAGGGGACAGACCGGGAGGCCGGGGACCGTGCTGCAGAGAGACAGCTCAACCCGCGGCTGTGATTTTTGGTGACTTTTCAAAGATGGTGAATAATTGAACAGAATTCAAACTCACGGAGGCACAGGGACACACGTCCGAGGAGCTGAGATTGTGATTGCGGGCTCTAATGACGGCGATCTGGAGCTGGGAGGAAGTGATTGACAAGGAGAGCGCTGGGAAGGCGAGGCCCGGAGCTTAACCTGCACTTGGCCGGGCTTCTGGGGCTTCACACTCCTGAAAATGAAAACCATTCAGCCCGGCCGCTCGCCAGAACACGGGCCCCATGTTTGTTTATCTTCGGAGCAAATCTCCCCAAAAATGTTTGTGGTCAAAACTCTACATAATGAGACATTATGCTGGTATTATTAACGGTTTAAAACAAAAACACGGCTGTCGCTTAGGAAAATAAGCGCGCGGTTTTCTGTGCTCAGGGTGTCGGGGTCTTTCATAAGCGGCTCAGACTCGGGTAAAGGTTGCTCACCAGACTGGCCAGGCTGGCCGAGAAAGGCTGTTTTCTGAGCCGTCCGTTCCTGCAGCAGCCTGACTTCTCTGCCAGCAGAGCCAGAATGTGAGACCTGCAGGAGCAGTCGAGAGGGGGCAGGGGCGAGGCCGGCTGGATCTCTCATTTCCCTGCTCCCTTTCAAAACAAAACACGGAGCCCTGGGTGATGCCCGGGCTGCGGGCCTGATGGCGTGGGGACGCGGGCATCCCGCAGCCGGCAGCAGCTCCCGAGGAAATGACTTTAGCATGTGCGCGGAAGGGGCCGCGCTGGTGTGGCCGCAGGACGCAGAGCCCGGCGGAGCGAGCAGCGGAAGGAGTCGGCTCCAGCGTGTCTCCCGCCGTGGGGCCAGCTCACATCTGGGCGAGGGGGGCCCTCCCCTCCCTGCAGCGAGCAGCGAGCAGGGGGTGTGGGGGGGGGGGGGGCAGGGCCTCGCAAACCGCAGGGCTGGACCCAGGCCCTGTGGACTGCCCTGGGCACATTCGCGCCCAGTGGGAGGATTTCCAAAGGGCCCAAGCGGGAGACAGCCTTGACCCTTGACCCTGGGCTCCTCCCTGCCCCAGCTGCCAGAGGTGCAGCCCTCACCCTGCTTCTAAGTTTTCATGAAACAGAAGCTCTGGCAGAGCCGCCAAGCTGGGCCTTCCATGTGCCGAGTGATCACGTCCGGAGGCGGCGCCTGGGCTGGCCACTGAGGGGGACATCTGGCAGCTCAGGCCTGGGATTCGATTAGGGCCGCCCAGGCTGGGCCTTCCAGAGGCTGGACACAGGGCGGGCAGTGGGGTTGCCCCGACTCAGGCTGGGGTGTGCACAGGGGTCTGCCCAGAAGGCCCTGCGGCGGGCATGGGGCAGCGGGCACCCTGGCGTGGTGGGTACGTGGTCCCTGGAGGGGTTCGCGGATAAGGGTCACGCCCCTGAGGGGCCCCTAAGTTTTCTAAGTCCCTTAGCGTGGGCCGAGTGGCCTGTTTGTGTCCCCTGAGTGGTCACTGCCGTGTCCATTCTGTGCCGTGGGGTCAGGCTGCCTGTCCAGCTCTGCCCAGTGATGCCCATGGGCAAGGCAAGATCAGGGCAAGGGCAGGTGGGGAGGAGAGCAGGTGGCCGAAGTCGGGTCTATGTGGTCACCCGCTGCCCATGTGTGTGGTCACTCCGCTGCCCATGTGTGTGGTCACTCCGCTGCCCATGTGTGTGGTCACTCCGCTGCCCATGTGTGTGGTCACCCGCTGCCCATGTGTGTGGTCACTCTGCTGCCCATGTGTGTGGTCACTCCGCTGCCCATGTGTGTGGTCATTCCACTGCCCATGTGTGTGGTCACCCGCTGCCCATGTGTGTGGTCACTCCCGTGCCCGTGTGGTCACTCCACTGCCCATGTGTGTGGTCATTCCACTGCTCATGTGTGTGGTCACTCCATTGCCCATGTGTGTGGTCACTCCCGTGCCCATGTGTGTGGTCACTCCACTGCCCATGTGTGTGGTCACTCTGCTGCCCATGTGTGTGGTCACTCCCATGCCCGTGTGTGGTCACTCCACTGCCCATGTGTGTGGTCATTCCACTGCTCATGTGTGTGGTCACTCCACTGCCCATGTGTGTGGTCACTCCCGCCCATGTGTGTGGTCACTCCACTGCCCATGTGTGTGGTCACTCCACTGCCCATGTGTGTGGTCATTCCGCTGCCCATGTGTGTGGTCACTCCGCTGCCCATGTGTGTGGTCACTCCCGTGCCCATGCTTTCCACACAGGGGCGCACCCCAGGCCACAGGATGTCAGACACGGCAAGGCCTGGACTCAGGGACCCCCGCCTCCCGGGCACCCAGCGATAGGGGGACCCCGGCCACTCTGGGGTGTGATTCTCTGGGAACAGGCCGGTGTGGGGTCTGCTTGGCTCCGGTGCCCAGTTCAGGTGATGAGGCCGTGGCAAGGCTGTGGGTGGCTCCTGTGGGCAGTGCAGGGTCCCGCACATCCCCCACGCCCCTGCCGGTCCCCATCCCGCCTGCAGGGCCCAAGGTGGAGTCCTCAGGAAGGAGCCGGCCCCAGGTCTCCGTGGGCTTGGCCCGCAGGGACTGGCTCCGCGACTTTCCCGGCTGGGGCTGCGCAGCATGTTTATTCCTGGGCTCTTGGAAGCGCACATTTATTCTTTTCCATTTTTGGGGTCCCAGGCTGTGTGCAAACCCTCTGCCCCCTGCTTCCTGCATCTTCTGCCAGCCAGAGCTGCCCAGCCCAACAGCGGGGCCCCGTGCTGGGCTGTCTTGGTGTTGGGAGGCTCTTCAGGGTTCTTGGGGTTGCACCTGGCTTCCAAGTTACCTGGTTCCCTTTTCCTTGTTGGCTGTGTGCAGGCCCCTCCTGGCCTTGCTGGGCCTGCTGTGGGGCCTCACCGTGGTGCTTGGGCTAGTTCTCAGGGGCTGGCAGGGCCACCACTACGGTGTGGCAGGCCACGAGGCGATGGGGTGCACCTCGGGGTGATGGAGCCACGCCTCAGGGCCTGGACCCTGCCAGGTCAGTCAGAGCTCCACCTGTTGAGCGCCCCGTCCCTCGACCCCCTTTGAAGGTAATTGTGTCCTTTAAAGAGACGAAAACTGAGAGAGAGAGAGAGAGAGAGAGAGAGAGAGAGAGAGAGAGAGAGAGAGATCGTTCTTTGTTTTGATACTCACCCGATGGTGCTCAGAGTGTATTCCTGGCTCTGTGTTCAGGAGTTACCCCTGGCAGTGTTTGGGGAAGCAGAGGGGTGCAGCGAATGGACCCGCGGGTGGCCGCGCAGGGGCAAGTGCCCTCCCCACTGTGCGTGCGCTGTCTGTTTCTCTGTCTCTGTCTCTCTGTCTCTGTCTCCCCGTCTCTGTCTCTCTGTCTCTGTCTCTCCATCTCTGTCTCTTCATCTCTGTCTCTCCATCTCTGTCTCTCCATCTCTGTCTCTCTGTCTCTGACTCTCTGTCTCTGTCTGTCTCTGTCTCTCTGTCTCTGTCTCTCCGTCTCTGTCTCTCCGTCTCTGTCTCTCCGTCTGTCTCTCTGTCTCTTTCCTTCTCTCTCTGTCGCTCTCCTGTTTCTTTCTCGCCAAAGACATAAACTTTTTTTTTTAAACCAAGGATGTATTTAAGTAGTTTGACTCAAACTTGCTTGTAGCCAGCTTCCCTTCCTGCTAATAACACCACTTTGGGGTGCTCTGGTCGTGTGGCTGCAAAGAGAAAGGTCCAGTGTGGGGGCCACCATCTCCTGCAGCTTGCCGGCAGGGCCAGGTCCGCACTCAGCATGGTCCTGGGCTTTTTGGTTTAATAAATTAAACTACAAATTTTCCTAATTGCCAAACAAAATGTTAGGCCAGCTTTAGCCATCGCTGGCAGTAGAGCCCGAGCCGAGCTGCTGAGAGTTATATGTGGTATTTAATCCGCGGCCGGGCCGTGCGGGGCTTTTACGGCTGAGTATGAATTCACACCCCGGCATTTGTTTCCCATTAGGAGAGGTTTGTAAATCAGATCAGTGTGCGGGCATGCGGTGGGCCCAGCAGCCTTGCTCCCCCCCCACCCCCGTTATTGGAAACCCCGCCTAGGGAACCCCGTCCATTTCCACTTTCTCAATGAAGCGCTTCGTCCTCTGACACCAGGAAGATGGGGTCAGGAAGGGAGTGGGGCTGCGCTGGGCAGGCTGCTCATCCCCGCTCTCCCGGGTCGCTCCCCGTCCCACCACTGCACAGCAGCTATTAGTTACCGGCCAGCCTGCCCGTGGGGCCTGGGCCGCGGGGCCCCGGGGAGGAGGATGGATCTGCGAAAGTGCTTTTGGGGGGAACGGCAATAACTATCATTTATTAAGTTTGACAACCAGTTTCTAAATATAACAGCCTTTTCCCCGAAGATTGTTGCTTTGAACAAATAAATGAGTTATGCAAGTTAATAAATGAGGCGCCCCCAGAATGTCCCCCTGTGAGCCTCAAAAATAGATGCTGATCGTGTTCCCAGCAAGACAGCGGCTCGCACCCGCCTTCCCGGTGCTTTGTGGGGGCTCCTGCTTGCAGTGATCCCCCGCCAGCCCAGCGCCTGCCCAAGGCGCCAGCAACAGCCCAGCCTTGCCTTGTCCAAGCGAGGGTGCCCAGCCGCCTCCCCGGGGTGCTGGAGCCACAGGGCCCTGAGCTGCCCGAGGCGTGGAGACTGTGTGCTGGTCTCGGGCATTTGTCATGACAAGCGACCCTGGCTTCGGCTCCTAAGACCCCATTATAATTATTCCCAGCAATTATGGCCTCCAGAACCCCACCGCAGCCCCAAACACATTTGTTCCCATTTATTAGACTGTGAGCAGTAACTAATTTGCATTGTTTCGAGTTGTGTGTTGTGGTAATTGATTGCGTGTGCTGGGGTCAAACAGAGTTGACCAGTTGGGGCAGGGCAGTGGGCTGGGGGCGCGGTGAAGTGAGGCCCACGTGACGTGAGGCTGCTCCGGCCTTTTAATCATGTTTTGATTTATTCCCTGTTACATTACTCCTCTACGCGGGCTCCTTCTCTGCTTTTTAACAAACCCGAGCCAGGAGCAGTTTTTCTTAGAGGAAATGGTAGCGATAGCTTCTAACGAGTGGAAACTTTTACTAATGCCCCGAATAAAATATTTGTCAGCGGCTTCCACTAAACGTACAAGCACTCCGCAGAGGAAACAATGCAGACGGTTCCCTCTCATCATAGCGAGCTTCGTTATCAAGTGAAGGAAAAAGGCTTGTTTAGGCGAAAATAATGATCATAAATAGAGCCGTATAGAGGGGCTGGGAGGGGTGGTGACAGCCCCACTATCAGACCTGCAATTCCAAGGAAATATGAGTGTTCTGATCCAGGGAAGCAGTAATTATCTTTTTGTGAAGAATGTACAATGGTGTCGGATGATGAATTGATCGCAGATTGGAAGCGTGGTTTAACTGTCATGTACAGAGATAAGGGAGAGCCCCGGGATTGCTCATCGCTTCTGCTAGTTCACAGCCAGCCAGTTTATTAGCACAAATCCCAAATGTTTAGTAAACTCATTAGGTTCCATCTAATGCTAATTTATCACCGTGGATGGAACCCGAGCACTGCGGGCCGCGGACCGAGCGTGTGCATGATTTACGGGGCTTTCTGATCAATCACCTTCTCTGCACTGGACATTTTTCTCCAGATGCTTTCAAGGGCCCTGAAGGATCCACTGGGTTGGGCCCAGCCAGCGGCCGGGCTCCCGACCCCACTTCCCCCGACAGCCGGCCGTCCGAGCGAGGGAGCCCAGCTGCCCGCTGGATGTGGGCGCCCTGGCTCGGGCATCCCTCATCCCCCCTTCTCCCTTCATTTCTTCCTCCTTCCTCCCCCTCCTCCAGGGCCCCCACCCCAACATTTCCCCTTCCCTTTCCCCTTCAACAATCCAGTCCCGGAGTCGAAATCAAAGAATTTCCTTGCAAAATCAGTTTACCAAGAAATGCATCATGGTACATAAATGTCAAGTACAGTTTATTCTAAACTTCAGACAGTGTTTTTCTTTTAAAAAAATCAAGCTTTAAATGCCCAGTTCTCCTGACATTTTCGCATATTCTATAGTGTTTTCGAAGAGGATAATAACCTTTGCTTGATCCTAGGCAACAGCTGCAAAGATAATGAAATTCTTATGATATTTCACCAGGTAAAATGTGAATTGCAGAAGAAAAGCTATTGAATTTTTATGGATCTTAATCGCATAAAATGAGATTCATGGGGCATACGTGTAACTATACTCGGCGGACCGCGGGCTGCAGCCGTGGGGAGGCTCCGTGGCGCGGCGTGAGGGCGCTGCAGCTCCCACTAAGCTCCCCAAACACTGCCTTCAGCTGCCCTGAGCGTGATAATGAAATATGACAGAAATTTCCTTGTGCTGGATCAGTGCGGGAGAGGCCCTGCTCGGCCGATATTAATTCATCTGACTTATGTTCCAGGCCTGGATTTACCTTATGATTAAAAACTTCTGCAGGTTCGCCACCAATTGAAATCAGATCTCGCCTGCAGCCCAGCGGTATTGATCCCTATTTAACATCAAGGCTCAGAATTGATTGGCATTGATTAACAATAAAAGTGCCCTCCTCCGTGTCCAGCTGCGGGCTGTGGTCTGAGGGCGGACGCCCCGGTGGGGGCGGGGGCGGCCCCTCCCACGGATGACCGTATATTTTAATGTTATTGTAGCGGACGCTGGACCGCGACTGCAAATTGATTTTATTCTTGTTGTATAAGATAAATATCTTTAATAAAAACCTCATTTTATTTAGGATTTTACAAGAATAACTTGATTACTCGAACAGTGATCTTTTTTCTTTTCCCCACGGTGTAAAAATGGATTAAAACATAAAGGCGATAATAACAGAGCACTGGAGATGAAAAAGTTAATCAACTCAGAAATCACGCACAGGCAGGGGTTGCCGGGGAATATTTCACCCGGGGAGACAGCCTCGCGTGTGCTGGTTTTACGGAGCATTTTACGGTTCCGCCTGGCTCTGTGGGTGCCGGTGGCCAGCTCTCTGCATAAAGGTGTGTGGACTCAGGTCCCAAACAGCTCAGCACGGCCAACACCGGCGGGGACCTCGCCGCTAGCAGGGCAGCCTAGAAACACGGCAACCCTTATTCTGTTTGCTTTGGGGCAGAGCCGGTGCCTTAACTGGCAGCTGCTTTAGTGCCTGGTGGAGGGAAGGTGTGGTAGGGGGGTCTCACATCAGGTCAGCACGCGCGGTGCGTGCACCACGGGCCCCCTGTAGCTTGCGTGAGTGACTGTGTCCGTTCTCAGAGCTTCAAGAGCACTGAGGCCAGGCCCAGCTCAGAGAAATCACGCTCGGGAACACCCAGAGGTCTCTGGCATGTAAAGGCAGCCACAGCCCCAGGGGGTCGGGTTTTAGACATACTTTTTGGGGGGTACACCCGGCGATGCTCAGGGGTTACTCCTGGCTCTGCACTTAGGAATTACTCCTGGCAGTGCTCGGGGACCATATGGGATGCCGGGATTGACCCCGAGTCAGCCGCATGCAAAGCAAACGCCCTCCGTGCTGGACTATCGCTCCAGCCCCTTAGAGATACTTCTACAGAGGAATTATTTACCCAGCCCGCCTCTAATGCAGCCTTTTACAGGGAAGACCCCGCTGACAGTGTGGCTCCTTTCAGCTGGCGAAGAGGCAGGTCCCATCTGCTGCTTTGCCGCCGGTGCAGGGCCGGCAGTGGCCTGGTGAGCCTAGTGTGTGTCCGCCGCCCATCTCCCCACGGCTGGGCATTGCAGGAATGTGTGCCTGGGATGGAAAGTTCCTGTTGGCCTTGCTCGTGCAGAGCACTGAGGATGCCAGAAGTGCTGTCTTGTTGGCATCTGGAGACGCCCCACTAGCATGGCATCGGCACGTGGGCCTCCCTGTTAGGTGGTCTGATGCCTGGCGCTGAACTCTCCGCCCTGTAGATTAAATTTGCTTAAATGTGTGCGTGTGCATGTGTGTGTGTGTGTGGCACACAGCGCATGCGTAGGGGGGACTCTTTTGGGCTTGAAGATTAGTTGGGTCTAGAGCCATAGTACAACGGATCGATGCTACGCAGGCGGCCAATCTGGGCTCGATCCTCATTATGTTGAATGACTCCCGGAGTCTTGCTAGGAGTAAGCCCCGAGCACTGCGGGGTGGTGGGGGAGGGTGGCCCCAGGACAAAACAAACAGAAGTTTTGGGACTTAAAGACAGTGCATGGGTCAGGTCAGCCCTGTGTGCGGCCAACCCTGGCTCCTTCCCTGGCACTGCTGCCCATGTCCGACACTCCTGAGCAGTTCTGGGCACTGTCGGGCTGGGCAGCGCCCATCCTCACAAACCTGGCAGGGGCCTACAGGCCTCGTTGGCCATCAGTCACTGGAGGAGCTCCTGATAAAACAGGGTCAGAGTGACCGCTTGATGCAGCTCCGTATGGCTGGGAGCAGGTCTCACAGATGAAGGACAGGCCGTGGGGGGGTGTGGACCCCCCCTCCCGCGGGTGCTTGGTCCCGTGCAGGGGTGTGGGCATGTCCCCCCAGGGGCGACAGTGCCCTGGGTCCTGGTCGCAGCTTTCCCATCCCCCTCACTGTCGCCCGGCTCTGCACAAGCCTCTGGGCTCGGGACCACGCCTTTGCCAGTGCGGCCACTGCCTGGACTTCCTGTTGCTGTCCTCAGTGGAAACCCCCGGGGCACCTCCACGCCTTCTTCTGTTGGGGGACTCACGTGTTTCCCCAAAGTAGCCTTTTTTAACAATCTTTAAATTGAGATTCAGTCGTTTACAATATTTTAATGGTTTCCCCGTGCATACGATCGACCCCCGCTGGCCCCACTCAGCTGAGCGGCTCAGTCCCCGTCTTCGCCAGAGCCAAGTTCCCCAGAGCGGTCAGTCTGCCTCCGTCCCCTTCCTGCTGACGGGCTCCACTTGGCACTGTCCTCTTCCCACGGCGTGCCCCTGGCCTGGCTCAGAGCTCGGGGCATCCACGGGGCACCGCTGCACTCAGCTGCTTGGTCCACTGTCTCAGCTGGGTCCCTCCGAGGCCTCCGTGTCTGGGCTGCTGAGGCAGCGACAAGCACAGGTGTGTGTGGACCCTTTTGGATGGTCTGTGCTTTGGGGATAGTTGTCAGGAAGTGGGACTGCGGGGGTGTGGGCGCCTCGTCCTAGTTCTTGGAGGACTGTCCATGTTGCTCTCCACAGGGGCCGCCCCAGGTGACGCTCCAGGCAGCAGTGGCCAGGGCTCCAGGGCTGCTTTCGGGGCCTGCCGACATTGGCCACCCCGGGCTGCTGGACGTGCCCGTTCTCGCCGGCCTCGCCTTTGAGTTTGCGCTTTCCCGATCACGAGCTGTGATGGGACTTTCTCACGGCTGTGGCCGTCCTGTGTCTTCTTGGGAAGTGTCTGTGCATCTCCTCTGGCACCTGTGGACGGGGCCACTAGGTCTTTGTTGCTTGTGAGTGTGTTGTCCCTCTCGGGCAGCGGCCCTCTCCCGGGTGCCTCGGGCGAGTGTTTCCTCCCGTTCACTGGCGCTTTCACGACCGCTTCAGTGTCCAGCAGCTGTTTGTCCTGCCCGGCGTGGCCAGTGAAGCGCATTCTGAGACCTGAGTTAATGGCCAGAGGCAGGGAGAGCGGGGCCCTGCTCGTGGTCAGAGGGAGAGGGACGAGGGCCTTTCTCCGTGTGGTCCCCGAGTACTCCTGCTGCGGGCTCCTGCGCCAGCTCTGGCTCAGCCACAGGAAGGCCAGCCAGTGCCTGGCACCTTCTCCAGGGCCGTCCCTCGCTGTGCGCAGCCCTGGACTCCTCCACCCAGCTGGGCCCGTGCTTGGTGCTCACCGCCCGGGCCGGGCCCTGTGCCTCCAGCCACCCAGAGAACCCAGCCCTCAGCCCAAAGCTGGCGTCTGGCAGAGCCCCTGGTCAGCGCCCAGGGTCACCGGATCCTGAATCCTGTCCTGGTCCCCTGCTGTCCTATTGGTCCTCGAGTCCTGCTTGCGGCTGAGGCCAGCGGCTGTGGCACCTTTGAGCCGTCCCAAGCTCTCGTTGGTCACCCGGATTGGACAGGAAGGGGCTTCACCTTCCCAGGAGGTAAGGGGGGGCAGCAAGGACCTCCAGGGCTGAGTCAGGGGCAGTCCCTCAATTCCTGTTCCTCCCTCCTCCCTCCCTCCCTCCTCCCCTCTGGATCTCTTCCTCCTCCCCTGCTCCTCCCTCTCAGGAGAAGCTCTGGGAAAGTGCTCATGCCTGGCCCTCAGACTCCACCCCTCAGGGGGCCGAGCCGGTGGGGTGGGGTTCTGGAGGTCATGAGTTTGTGACCCCAAGTGTCCGTGGGCCAGAGGGGCAGGTCTCAGATGTGCAAGAGAGACACAGGGGTCGACACCAGGGGTCGGGTCTCTGCAAGGAGCCTGGGGGAACCGGGTTAGCAGCCTTCGCCCGGCGCCTGTGAGCCCAGGTCTCCCCCCCAGGCTGTGGGGCGTATAGCTGCCCCCCCCCACAGGCCAGTGTCCACCTGGAAGGCCACTGCAGGGCAATGTGGTGTGAGCACATGGTGTGGGTGATGGCCACGCCATGCCCGGGACAGTGGCCTGCTCAGGAGAGGGGTCACTGCCGCCTGCCTGGCAGGCCACACTCACCCCCAGATGTGGGCAGGGCACACACTCGTGTTTCTCATCAGCTGCCCGCTGCCCGGCTGCCAGCCCGGGCCCACAGGTGGTGTGTCAACATCCAGTGGCCAGGACACACTGGACGCTCCCCAGTTCCTCCTTTGGGGTGAAGGCAGGAGGTTTCAGAAGGAAGACCCCAGCTCCTGGTGGGGTCCTCAGAACACCCCCCGCCTCATCAGAGGCAGTGCCCAGAGGCTGGTCTGAGCATCAGACCTGGGCAGCAGCTCCTGGCCATGCAGTGGTGAGGCCCCAGGTGGGGGTTAGGAGGTCCTTGGAGGCCGCACAGTCGGGGGGGGGCTGACCGTGTGTGGGTCTGGGAGGGGATGGCCCCTTGCTCGGTCCCACCCCTCGCCATCAGCTGTCTGGTGCTGGGCCTGCCTGGTCTCTGATGACCCCTGCCCCCTGGACAGGCCCACAGGGGGCTGCTCTGCGGTCTGGGTCCTGGGGCCCCTCGAG
The DNA here is from genome assembly GCA_021461705.1 of Cryptotis parvus. Taxonomy (NCBI): domain Eukaryota; kingdom Metazoa; phylum Chordata; class Mammalia; order Eulipotyphla; family Soricidae; genus Cryptotis; species Cryptotis parvus. The sequence goes on from JAJIBD010001237.1 coordinate 96,717, forward strand.
GCTCTGTCCCCTCGGGGCCTTCCCTGCTGCGGCTCAGCTCCGCCTCCAGGGGTCCTGCAGCCTGACCTGTCCCTGAGTGCAGAGTACAGAGCCCTGCCACCCTGACCTAGTCCAGCAGTTCTGGGGTCCTCTGAGGCAAGCCCACACTGACCCCCTGTTCCCAGCAGTTGGGGTTTCTGAGAGTGGGGTAAAAGTCCAGCCCAACACACTGAAGGTGTTCACAGCCTGGCTGGGCAGTGACGGACCCACACACTGAAGGTGTTCACAGCCTGGCTGGGCAGTGACGGACCCACACACTGAAGGTGTTCACAGCCTGGCTGGGTAGTGACGGACCCACACACTGAAGGTGTTCACAGCCTGGCTGGGCAGTGACGGACCCACACACTGAAGGTGTTCACAGCCTGGCTGGGCAGTGATGGACCCACACACTGAAGGTGTTCACAGCCTGGCTGGGCAGTGACGGACCCACAGGGCTGCAGCTCTCACCAGGGGACTGTGGGCAGGAGGCACTTGTCACCTTGTGTGTGGACTCGGGCACATGTGTGACCTCTGGTGTGTGTGGCCTTGGATGTGTGTGACCTGGGGTGTGTGTGACCTTGGGTACATGTGTGACCTGGGGTGTGTGTGACCTAAAAGTGCGTGTGACCTCGGTGTGTGTGACCTGGGGTGCGTGACTTTGGTATGTGTGGCCTGGGGGTGTGTGACCTGGGGGGTGTGACCTCGGGTATGTGTGGCCTGGGGGGTGTGTGACCTGGGGGGCGTGTGACCTCGGGTATGTGTGACCTGGGGTGCGTGTCCAGCACCGCTGACCTCTCCGTCTTCCTGCCAGCTGAGTCCAGGCCTTGGGGCCTTCAGAGCCCCCTGTGGTATTTTTCAGGGCTCTTGGTTTCCCCTCAGGGCACCTCCCGGACCCCCTGGGGCTGGATCCTTCCTACTGGCTGCTCAGGCCCCAGACTCAGGGCCCCACTGGAGCTGCGGCTGCTGAGACGGGGTGGTGGAGAATCCCGCCAAGGAGCAGCCGGGACGGGGCTTCTGTCCCCGCTGTCTGAGCCGGGCTCCCGTGCGGACAGGGACCCGCTGCCGGTGGCCTCTGTGTGTGGGCAGGTTTCTGCAGGACAGGAGTCAGCTGGCTGTAAAGCGGGCACGCCGTCTTTCTGGTGCTGACCTATGCCGGATTCCAGAAGGTTCCCAGGACCCCAGCTTGACACAAGGAAGGAACTTGGACTTTGACAGGTGGAACCAGGTTGTTCTGAAAGCCTGAGCCCAGGAACCAGGACTCCGTGAGGCCGCTGGAGCCCGGAGCTACAGCCCGGTTCCCCAGGAATCAGGACCCTGACGGTGTCTGCAGTGGACCAGGGCTACACTGGAGCTGGAGCTTAGAAACACCCAACCCACTCCTGCCCGCCTGGGCCTGAGTCAGGTGTTGTGTAGGCAGTGAGGGCTGTGCTGGCGGGGGGCAGAGCACGCAGCCTGCGGGCCCCACTCAGGATTCCCAATCTCTGCCGCGGAAACATCTGCCTCAGGCCCCAGAGCTATTGGGTGCAAGACCTGGGCTACACTCGGGGTTTCCAGGAAGGACTGTGAAGGCAGAGTCCATTTGTCCATTGGAGTTAGGGCTGTGCTCTTGGGGCTCAGCTGGAATTGGGCGCCCACGGGTCTGGGCGGTGTGCGGGAGGGGGGTCAATTCTGTGCACAAGGCTCGCTGGACCCTGACCCGAGAGGGTGTTAGGCTGGGGGAGGCCACGCTGGCCTGGGGGTAGTTGGGGTGTCCATGGCTCTGCCCCAAGCAGGGCACCGGGGTGATGGAGGGGCCTGCCTGCACCCTCCTCAGGTCCCCACCCACTGGGAGCCACACTCTGGGGGTCTGCCTTGTTCCTCCCCAGAGCCCCCCCACCCACTGGTGTTTGGGGCTCTCGGGTTCCTGTTACTCGCTTTTGGGTGAGAGCGACTCTGCTCGGACTTATCCAGGCTGGCCAGACCACCCTGACTCCTGAGCGCTCCTCTCTCGGGGGCACCTGGCCTAGCCCAGGCCCCCTTGCCCCAGACTACAGCTCCTCTGGCTTCCCAACAGTCGCTCATGCTGGGCCGTGCTGACGGACTGGTTATGATCATGTGTGGGTTCGAGACCCTCCACCCCCGCCGTCGGCAGCTGCTGAGTCCAGGCGAATGAGATTGTAATCGCTTGTCACCACTACGCGCACTTTCTCTATATTTATGATAATTTTGGGATCTTTTATTGAAATCAGTGTTGACTGAATCAAGCAATCCTGATTAGCAATCTGACTGTAGCCAGTCAAGAGTGAAATGTAGCCTGGCCTGTTGGTACACCGGGCATTCGATGTGGGCTAAACCCACTGAAAATAAAGGCAAGAAACAAGTTTTGTCTTGGCTGTGTGGGAGTCAGGGACTAGTCTGTCATGGGGATCCAGAGGTTCGTCTGTCGTGGCTGTGTGAGGATTCGGGGTTTGTTGAGGCTGTGACTGTGTGAGGATTCGGGTTTGTTGAGGCTGAGGGTGTGGGTGTGAGGATTCAGGGCTTTATCAGTCATGGCTGTGGTGTGTGGGGACGAAGGTTTAATTGCTCCTGTGAGCCGCTTCCCTGTGCCTGTGGAGAGACTGACCGCTGTGGGTCTGATCCGGTTTTCAGCTTCCTGCTGGTGGACGGAGCATGGCTGACCTGGTTTCCATTAGTTTCTGTGCTCTGAAATGTGAGACTCACAAGCCGAGACTTTGTGATGGAGAAATGTCTGTGCTGGGAGACCTGCTCTCTGAGCGCCTCTGAGATGGGGGGCACAGCGGCCCGTCTGGCACCGCTTACACAGCGAGGGGTGCCCGCAGAGGCCCCAGGACGCCCCTTTGCCTGTCCCAGAGAAGAGGGCTCAGGCATGAGGGTCAGCTTCCCTGACTGCCCCCCCCGCTCTGCCGTGGAGACCCCAAGGGTTGGGATTGGAGCCGTGCTGGTCACTGGGGAAGTCACATGACCCTGTGAGCCCCAACCCACGCCACCTTCCTCTTCCTCCCTTCTGCCGCAGCTCCGGCACGTGTTGGGGGCATGGTGCTGACCTCTGCCTGGTAGGCCAGTGGTTCCAGAATGCTGGACACAAGCCCACTGGCTGCAAGGCCCACGGGCTCAGCTCGGAGGCTTCTGAGCACAGCCCCAGAGGGGTGCCATGACACCAGGGCCCTGGAGCCTGAGACCCCGCTGAAGCCTCAGGAGAGGCTGAGGGCTGGACGGGAAGTGGGGTGGAGCAGCTGTGGGGGGTCCCCGGCCCTGCTCCCTTTAGCTGCTGAGGACCTGGTTCCCGTGCCCCCACCCCGCCAGGTACTGGTGTGCCCAGGTACAGGTGTGACTCCTAGGTACAGGTGTGACCCCCAGGTACAGGTGTGACCCCCCTAGGTACAGGTGTGACCCCTAGGTACAGGTGTGACCCCCAGGTACAGGTGTGAGCCACTAGGTACAGGTGTGACCCCGGTTCAGGTGTGACCCCCAGGTGCAGGTGTAACCCCAAGTACAGGTGTGAGCCCCTAGGTACAGGTGTGACCCCCAGGTAAAGGTGTGACCCCATGTACAGGTGCGACCCCCAGGTACAGGTGTGACCCCCAGGTGCAGGCGTGACCTCCCAGGTGCAGGTGTGACCCCCAGGTACAGATGTGACCCCAAAGACAGTGTAACCCCCCAGGTGCAGGTATGACCCCCAGGTGCAGGTGTGACCCCCAGGTGAAGGTGTGACCCCCAGGTGCAGGTGTGACCCCAAATACAGGTGCGACCCCCCCAGGTGCAGGTGTGACCCCCAGGTACAGATGTGACCCCCAGGTGCAGGTGTGAACCCAAGTACAGGTGCGACCCCCAGGTACAGGTGTGACCCCCAGGTACAGGTGTGACCCCAAGTACAGGTGCGACCCCCAGGTACAGGTGCGAACCCCAGGTACAGGTGTGACCCCCAGGTGCAGGTGCGAACCCCAGGTACAGGTGTGGAACCCCAGGTACAGGTGTGATCCTCAGGTACAGGTGTGACCCCAAGTACAGGTGCGACCCCCCCAGGTACAGGTGTGACCCCAGGTGCAGGTGTGAACCCCAGGTACAGGTGTGACCCCCAGGTACAGGTGTGACCCCAAGTACAGGTGCGACCCCCCCAGGTACAGGTGCGAACCCCAGGTACAGGTGTGACCCCAAGTACAGGTGCGACCCCCCAGGTACAGGTGTGACCCCCAGGTGCAGGTGTGTACCAGTGTGTCCCCTCCTAGGCACAGGTGTGTCCCCTCTGGTACAGGTGTCCCTCTCTGGGGGCAGGTATGTCCCCCAGGTCCAGGTGTGCTGACTGGCTTCTCTGGCGCCAGGAACTCAGGTGTGTCTCAGCGTCTTTCCCGCCCCGGCTCAGCCCCTGCGCCCCGAGTTCAGCTTCCTGAGCATTTCCCCTGGCCCCTGCATTGGAACTGGGCCCCCCAAACCCTGCTAGGACTGCCCGCGCAGGCCTCCCCGACTGTGCTTTGCTTCCCCGTCACCCAGGGTCCGCTGCGGAGCGCCACAGACCCAGCTCATCTGGGCTGTGATTTGAGGGCTCCGCCGCCAGCCTGAGCTGCCTGGCAGAGGTAACTTGGATCCAAAGCAATTCAGCATTGGTGTGTGCTTCAGGGGCGCTGCGCGGGCCCGTGTCCCTCACGGGGGCTAAAGAGCAGTTCTGGCTGCTGTCTCCCCAGGGGCTGTGTGTCCCCAAGCCGCCTCCTGATTTGAATGTCTTTGCTTCAGACTCAATCCCCGTCTTCTGTCTATTAGCAGCTCATCACCGGCCTTGGTGATGCATTATTAAGGAGGTCGTCCTCCTACAAATGTTTACCCAGCATCGAGTCTGTGCATATTAGCCTCCCTCTCTACGGGCTGGCAGGGTGTGGGCTAAGCAGAGTCCTTTGCAGGAGTGGGGCCTCCGTGTCTGCAGGCAGGACGCAGGGGGCCCGCCAGGGGCTCTGACCCTCCCGGCTCTGCCGCTTGTCATCTTCTTCATCACCAACATGACCACAGAGAACCGCTAATGGGCTAAAAATGACACAGAGAAAGCTCAGAAGCGGCGAATGGCCCCACCAGGCGGGGGCTCAGACTGAGGAAGGGACGTGGGGAAACAAGTGGGGACCAGGGTCACGCCCCTGGATGAGGGGGACAGGTTGGTGTGGGGGCTGCGGAGAGGTGCTCGAAGTGGGGTGTGCGGGGGACAGACTTGCTGGTCACTGCAGGGCCACCAGAAGGGCCCAGTGTCGCTGACCATCTGGGCTCCGAGTCCGCCCTTGCACCTCAAGTCAAGGTGTCTGCAGGGCCTCAGTCATGGTTAGCAGAGGGGTGAGGGGTGAGGATCTGGCAGCTCCCCCCCATTGTAGCAGGCTGAGACTCTGGTGCTGACCACGCTGGGACACTGCAGCCCGTCCCCACAGTTGCCACGGGGGTGTGGGCACCAGCTGGCCCATGCTAACTGGGTGCCATCCCGGCACATGTGGACAGGAAGTAGCGCTTGGCAGGCAGGGAACTGACCCGGCTCCTGGCCTCCCACCCGCCCGGCAGAGGACCTGGCAGCGGCCTCCAGTCCACCGTGGCCCCCTAGCCTGGGGAGTCTGACCATCCCGAGGCTCTGTCGGGAGCCTGGGCACGAGCGTGGGTCAGTGTTGGTCGGGAGAGGCAGAAGGTGAAGGTGGAGGAGAGCCAGCACCAGGCGGCAGGACTTCATGCCCGAGGACTGCGGAGTTGGGGCCACTGTGGCTCTGTTGGCCCAGGGCACATCGTGGAGGCATTCTGGGCATGTTCTGAGTCAGGGCCTGCTGTGGGCAAGTGCCACTTGGTTCCTGTTGCTGCGCTTGTGGAGGGGCCGCACCGCACAGCCGCTGTGATGCCGGGTCCCACGGGAGGGGGTAGAGTGGGGACACTGGTGTCTGCCCCACACCTCTGCCATTCTTCCTGCATCAGCCGTCCCTGCTGACTGGGCCTTGGACTCTAAGGCTCATGGTCCAGGCTGAGGACTCACCCCAGGGTTCTGGCACCGTGCCAGCCATGGGGGCCTCTCTGTGGCCACCACCAGGTCTGTACCCTCAGAGGTTGCAGTATGTGGCTGTCCTTCCCGCCATCTGGACCGCCTCATCTATTGAGGGACCTCACGGGTTCCTCGGGCCCATGTCCTCCAATGAGCGAGCCTCATGGGTTCCTTAGGCCCGCCTCCTCCCATGAACAGGCCTCGTGGGTTCCTGGAGCACTTGTTCCCGCTTGTCCCGGTACTTGCTCTCTCCGCATTCCCTGGGGACTGTGATTGTCCTCATTTTACTTTGCTCTGGGGCCCCGTGTGCGCCCCTGCAGCCCTGGCCCTCACAGCCTTGTGCTTTGCAGGTGATTCCCGGCCATCCCAAGCTTTCCACCCAGGTGTGGCCATGCTCCGGCCCTGCTCTCCCCTCCTTGCTGCTGTCCCCACCCGCAGGGCTCTGCAGTGCTGTGCCTGTCCCACTCTCCCCAAGGCCGCTTCCTGGCTCCTTGCTCCCAGCCCCTCCTCCCGGCACCATCTCCAGGCCATGAGCTGGTTTCTCGCCTCACAGGCTGTGTGTGTATTTTCTCGCCATAGCCTGCTCCTGGGTGACTGTTCAGTTCGTTCTGAATGAATGAGTGGTCGTGTGAATGACTGGGGTGCGTGGGTGGGGGTGATTGGGTAGGTGGGAGATTTGATGGATAAATGAATAAATGGTGGATGGGTGGGTTGATGGCATGATGGGGGGGTTGAGTGACGAAACAAGGTAAATGGATGGATGGTGGGTTGGTGGGTGGGCGATGAATAATGGGCTGATGGATGGATAGTGTATGGGAGGACGGCAGGATGGGTGGATGGCCAAGTGGAAGGATGGGTGGGGTATTGGGTAGCCAAAAAATCCACTACCAGTGGACAAGAGGATGGATGAATGGTGGGCGATGGACGAAGGATGGATGGTGGGTGATGGATGGATGAAGGATGGATGGTGGGAAGATGGATGGAGGATGGATGGTGGGCGGATGGATGAAGGATGGATGGTGGGCGGATGGATGAAGGATGGATGGTAGGCGGATGGATGGAGGATGGATGGTGGGCGGATGGATGAAGGATGGATGGTGGGTGATGGATGGAGGATGGATGGTGGGTGGTGGATGGATGAAGGATGGATGGTGGATGGATGAAGGATGGATGGTGGATGGATGAAGGATGGATGGTGGGTGATGGATGAAAGATGGATGGTGGGTGATGGATGGAGGATGATGGTGGGCGGATGGATGGAGGATGGATGGTGGGCGGATGGATGAAGGATGGATGGTGGGTGATGGATGGAGGATGGATGGTGGCGGATGGATGAAGGATGGATGGTGGGCGGATGGATGAAGGATGGATGGTGGGTGATGGATGGTGGGCGGATGGATGAAGGATGGATGGTGGGTGATGGATGGAGGATGGATGGTGGGCGGATGAAGGATGGATGGTGGGCGGATGGATGAAGGATGGATGGTGGGTGATGGATGAAAGATGGATGGTGGGCGGATGGATGGAGGATGGATGGTGGGTGATGGATGAAGGATGGATGGTGGGCGGATGGATGAAGGATGGATGGTGGGTGATGGATGAAGGATGGATGGTGGGTGATGGATGAAGGATGGATGGTGGGTGATGGATGAAGGATGGATGGTAGGCGGATGGATGATGGATGGATGGTGGGCGGATGGTGGATGGATGGAGGATGGATGGTGGACGGATGGATGGAGGATGGATGGTGGGCGGATGGATGGAGGATGGATGGTGGGTGATGGATGAAGGATGGATGGTGGGCGGATGGATGGAGGATGGATGGTGGGTGATGGATGGAGGATGGATGGTGGGCGGATGGATGAAGGATGGATGGTGGGTGATGGATGGAGGATGGATGGTGGGCAGATGGATGGAGGATGGATGGTGGGCGATGGATGAAGGATGGATGGTGGATGGATGAAGGATGGATGGTGGGCAGATGGATGGAGGCTGGATGGTGGATGGATGGAGGATGGATGGTGGGTGATGGATGAAGGATGGATGATGGGTGATGGATGGATGGAGGATGGATGGTGGGTGGATGGATGGAGGATGGATGGTGGGTGATGGATGGATGAAGGATGGATGGTGGGCGGATGGATATGGATGAATTGTGGGTGGATGGATGGAGGATGAATGGAAGGTGGTGCATGGATGAATCTGTGGATGAGTGAATAGGTGGTGGATGGTTGGGCAGCTGGGTGGGGTAGAAAGCTGGGTGGCATGATGGGTGGACAGATGGCGCCTGGCCCATTGAAATCCCCCTTCTAGCAGTGGAGTCTGTGCCCTTTGACTTTGGCCCTGGTCGCCATGGCATATCCAGGTCAACCCAGCTTTCTAGGCATGTTCAGATGCCGGGAGCTTGGACCAGAGCAGCCGAGCATGTCCCCAGGGCTCTCGCAATGCCAGAGTGGATAGCACCCCTGCGCTGGCCTAGCCTCCTCCGGGCGGAACTTTCTGGATTCCAGCACAGGAGGCTGGGCAAGGGGCTTCCTGCTGGTGGGCCCTGGTGGACTTGTCCTTTTTGGGAACGGCCTCGGGTGAGGAGGATGGTCCTTTGTCCCGTTGGTGCTCACTTGGCTCTTGTGGGGACACAATATTGAGTTCATCTGTCCTTTAGCAGCAACAGGGCCCTTGGGGTTCCCCAGATAGTGGCTGTGTGGTGGGGCCTGGACCTGGGCGGGGGTGGTAGAGTGGTGGGGGGCTGTCACCCTGGATGGCTGCGTGCGTGTCCGCTGACTGGGCTCTGGTCAGCTGGGCAGAGGAGGCTCTGCGTGGTCTTGTGACAGGACGGCTGTGTGTGGGCTTGTGGCAGGACGGCTATGTTTGTGGGCTTGTGACTGGATGGCTGTGTTTGTGGGCTACTGGCAGGTCGGCTGTGTTTGTGGGCTAGTGGCAGGACGGCTGTGTGTGGCCTTGTGGCAGGACGGCTGTGTTTGTGGGCTTGTGGCAGGACGGCTGTGTTTGTGGGCTAGTGGCAAGATGGCTGTGTTTGTGGGCTTGTGACAGGACGGCTGTGTGTGGGCTTGTGGCAAGACGGCTGTGTTTGTAGGCTTGTGGCAGGATGGCTGTGTTTATGGCCTTGTGGCAGGACGGCTGTGTTTATGGCCTTGTGGCAGGACGGCTGTGTTTGTGGGCTTGTGGCAGGACGGCTGTGTTTGTGGGCTAGTGGCAAGACGGCTGTGTTTGTGGGCTTGTGGCAGGATGGCTGTGTTTGTGGGCTACTGGCAGGGTGGCTGTGTTTATGGCCTTGTGGCAGGATCGGCTGTGTTTATGGCCTTGTGGCAGGACGGCTGTGTTTGTAGCCTGTGGCAGGATGGCTGTGTTTGTGGGCTTGTAGCAGGACGGCTATGTTTGTGGGCTTGGGACTGGACGGCTGTGTTTGTGGGCTAGTGGCAGGACGGCTGTGTTTGTGGGCTTGTGACAGGACGGCTATGTTTGTGGGCTTGTGGCAGGATGGCTGTGTTTGTGGGCTGTGGCAGGACGGCTGTGTTTGTGGGCTACTGGCAGGATGGCTGTGTTTGTGGGCTGTGGCAGGACGGCTGTGTTTGTGGGCTTGTGGCAGGATGGCTGTGTGTGGGCTTGTGACAGGACGGCTGTGTTTGTGGGCTGTGGCAGGACGGCTGTGTTTGTGGGCTAGTGGCAGGACGGCTGTGCTTGGGGTTTGTCAGGCCCATCTGTGCCGTGCCCTCAGCAAGATGGCTGGGAAGCATCCTTTAAAGCAGGGAGCCTCTGCGACGGCCGCTGGCATGGGCTGGGGACTCTAGAGTGAAACGGAGCGTCAGCTGGCCGCTGCGTCTCTGCTGCCTGCTCTGCTCTCGGCCTGAGTCTGCTGCCTCAGGTGCTGCCTGGAGCGTGCACAGCCTGTGGGGAGAGAAACTCTGATCCAGGCATAGGCCTTGGGGTGCCGGAGGTGTGGGGGGGACGTCCGGCCACAGCCTGCTGGAGGGACCCGCCTTCCGCTGGGCCGTGGCTGCTGTGTCCTTGCTCCATCGTGGCGGTTCCCAGTGGCCGTCAGCATCTTGTCCGAGCCAGGGGCACATCCTGACCTCGTGACGTGACCTCCCAGATCATGGTTCCCGGGGCCCAGAGCTTTCGCGAGGGCCACTGTCTGCTGTGGGGTCCCCTCACCCCAGGGTGCTCACTGAGCTCTGGCCAGAGAAGCCTTGGGTGTGAGGGGCCAGTACCATGGGCCTGGGGGGGCGCCGTGTGACCCGGAGTGGAAGAGCTGGGTCATGTGACTGGCGCCCTGGTCCCCAGCACCCCACTTGGGTCGCCTCTTGTCTGCTCGGTTCTGAGCAAGGAGCTGGAGGGACGAGCTGCAGCTGGGCACATCTGTGTGGAGTGGAGGGTGGGCGTGGGTGAGGCTCCGACCCCTCAGTGTGGCAGGAAGTGCTCACCCATGCCAGGGATCTCAACCCTTGACTGCAGGCTGATGCCCGAGCTTTATGGGGCCAAAATCCAAACCCCAGTTTGAAGCTGAGCTTGTGGGTGTGACTGTGAGAGGTAGGGAAGGCCTGGAGGGCCTGGGCAGGGGCTGGCAGGGCCGGGCAGGGCTGGGCAGGGTGGGCAGGGTAAATCCAGGCGAAAGATATGGGGGCAGGGGACAGGAAGGGTCCCGGGTCCCGGCCCCTGAGTGTGAGGACTGAGGTGCTTGGGGCAGGGACGATGGATGCAGGATCAGTAAGTGTCTGGAGACAGACTCAGTGGCACACGGCAGCTCGCTGAGCCT
>JAJIBD010001237.1:110000-130000 GCA_021461705.1 Cryptotis parvus
TGTGAGATGCCGGCCCCACGTGCGTCCTCTGGCAGCGGGGACTGGCTGTGCGCCTGCCCGCTGGACTGTGTTTCTCTGCGTGTGGAGCGAGGCACCATGTCTCTGCGGGCTCAGGGCTGCCGAGGGGCTCCCTGAGATGTTCTGGCGTCCACAGGGCCTCCGGCCCAGGGAGCAACCCTGGACATAGCTGCAGTTCACTGCTGGGTGAGGCCTCCTGCCTCGTGCGGTTCAGCCCATATGGACTTTGCAGACCGGCTGCCGTTCTCTGCGCTCAGCGGTCCCGAGTCTCTTCTCGGCCGGTCCTGCCCCTTTTAGGGCTGCTGCTTGTGAGGCTTTACCTGCTCCTGCTCTGGAGCCGGGGCCCGGCCGTGGCCTTGCAGTCACTAGGTCTCCCATCCTGCCCAGCTGCACAGAGCCCGCTGCCTCCGCGCCCTGGTGCTCGCAGTGGGCTGCGTGTCTCTGGCCCCAGGAGACCCTGATGGCTGTCGCTGAGAGACCCTGAGGCTGGGTTTGGGGGTGTCCCCACATCCGCCTCCCTGGGGCCCTCTTTCTGTGGCCGCCTGAGCGGGGCAGCCCCTGTTCGCAGCCCCGGCTGGTGTCATCTCACAGGCAGGGACATTGTCACCCCAGTGTTCTCCTGGCCGTGCCTGTGGGCACTTTGGTGTCTGCCCACCTGGCTGGTGAGCAGGCGTCCGAGCATTCCTCTTCCTCGTGTGCCTTGATGGCCGCTGGTGACGGTGAGGAGAGGGTCGTCCCTGCAGGCCTGCGAGGCCGAGGCTCAGCCACTTCCTCAAGGCCGCCTGTCAGGCTCCATCTTCCTGCATGGTGCCCCAGGAGTTCTGGCCTGTGTCCAGTCCAGCCTGTGCCAGCCCAGGGCTGCTCCAGGCCCTCCCCACCTCGGGCCCCCAGCTCCCTGCTGGCCCTGTCCAGCTGCACCGGAAACGCGGGAAGACGTGCCTGTCACTGGCGCAGAGACGTTTGCAGGGGAGGAGGAGGAGAGAGCTGTGCGCGCAGACGGAGTGTCCCCCCACGCCGCCTCCCTCTGCTCCTCCAGAAGGCGCAGCTCCCAGAGGGCCGCCGCCCCTCCCAGTCTCAGAGGACCAAGTGGAGCCCGGAGCCCAGACGGCCGAGAAGGCGCGGGCCAGCCCTGCGCCTTCAGGGTGGCTGTGCGCGGGCGCGTGAGGATGTGTTTGCGTTTGGATATTTAGATAAAATATTGTGCTTCCCTCCAAATGCTCGGCCATCTGTGGGCAGTCTCCCTGCTCTCCACTGCCGCTGCTGGCGGGACGTCAGGGAACGCTGCAGCTTGTGTGAGGGGCTCCTGGGCCCCCACCTCCTGCCATCCGCGCTCGTCTGTGCGTGAGCACTTGTGGGGGAGGTGTGTGTGGCTACACATGTGCGATACACTCATGTGCATGGGCCAGGGTGTGTGTGTGTGTGTGTGTGAATGTGCATGAATGTGTGGACGTGTGTGCATGTGTGCCTGCATGTCGGTGCACATGAATGCGTGCTTGTCGGCGAGTGCCATTGCATGTATGTGTGTTTGTGTGCACACACGTGTGGGTGTGCATGTGCCTGTGTGTGGGTCAGGACTGCCCCGGAGAGGTTGTCTGTGCTCACTTTCTGGGTGTGGGTCACTTTTGGGCTGAGATTCCCACCGTCGGGTTGCCTGCAGTGAGCACTCGGTCCTCAGGGCTGGGCCGGGCCCGCCCTCTGCACTGGCGTGTCTGCTCTGGGTCCTGGTGTGCCCAATTCTGCCCCCCAGTGGGCACGGGAGGCACAGCCCCAGCCCCCGAGGGCACACGTGAGTGGCACAGTCCCAACCCCAGGACACATGCGAGTGTCACAGCCCCAGCCCCGAGGACACACGTGAGTGTCACAGTCCCAGCCCCGAGGGCACATGTGAGTGGCACAGCCCCAGCCCCGAGGACACACACGAGTGTCACAGCCCCAGCCCCGAGGGCACACGTGGAGTGTCACAGCCCCAGCCCTGAGGATACATGTGAGTGTCATAGCCCCAGCCCCGAGGGAACACGTGAGTGTCACGGCCCCAACCCCGAGGGCACACGTGAGTGTCACAGCCCCAACCCCTGAGGGCACACTTGAGTGTCATGACTCCAATCCTGAGGGCACACATATGTGTCACGGCCTCCAATCCCCAGGGTGCATGTGTGTGGCATGGTATTCAATCCCAAGGATACATATGAGTCACAGCCCCAATCCTGAGGGCACATGTGTGTGTCACAGCCCCAATCCTGAGGGCACATGTGTGTGTCACAGCCCCAATCCTGAGGGCACATGTGTGTGTCACAGCCCCAATCCTGAGGGCACATGTGTGTGTCACAGCCCCAATCCTGAGGGCACATGTGTGTCTCGGCCCCAATCTTTTTTTTTTTTTGCTTTTGGGGGTCACACCTGGCAATGCTCAGGGGTTACTCCTGGCTCTGCACTCAGGAATTACTCTTGGTGGTGCTCAGGGGACCATATGGTATGCTGGGGATCGAACCCGGGTCGGCTGCGTGCAAGGCAAACGCCTACCTGCTGGACTATCACTCTGGCCCACGGCCCCAATCTTGAGGGCACGTGTGTGTACTGGACCCAATTCTGAGGGCACACATTTATGTAACATACACACACAAATGTATGTAATGTATCCTGAGTGGACAAATGTATGTAGCATACATACACAAATGTATGTAATGTATCCAATCCTGAGGATAGATCACGATCACGATCACTATCTTCCCGTTGATCATCTATTTGCTAGAGCGGGCACCAGTAATATCTCCATATATCCTGTCTCATGCAAGTAGAGCCAAGGGCATCGGCTTGCTACAGGAACATAAAGAGCCTCAAACCATTATATTAGGTCATGGAAATGACCTAATATAATTGTAACTGGAATTTGGCATACCAAATACAACATGAGCAGCTTGCCAGGCTTGCCGTGTGGGAGGCATACTCAGTATGCCTGAGGATAGATGCGTGTCACAACCGCAATCCTGAGGGGTACACATGCGTGTCATGGCACCAATACTGAGGGCACATGTGTGTTTCCATGGCCCCAATCCTGAGGGACACATCTGTGTCATGACACTCATCCCAAGGGCACATGTGTATGTCATGGCCCCAGTCCTAAGGGCACATGTGTGTGTCACAGCCCCAATCCTGAGGTCATACATATGTCATGGCACCCAATCCTAAGAACACACACATGTGTGTGTCATGGCCCTAATCCTGAGGACACATGTGTGTGTCATGGCCCCAAGCCTGAGGATACATATGTGAGTCATGGCCCCAATCCTGAGGGCACACATGTGTTCACAGAGGGCACACATTCGTGACATGTATGTCACAGCCCCTTATGCACATGTGTGTCATGGGCCTCAATCCTGAGGGCACATGTGTTACAGCCCCAATCTCAAGGGCACACGTGTATGTCACAGCCCCAATCCTGAGGGTATATGTGTGTGACAGCTCCAATCCTGAGGGTACATGTGTGTGTGTGTGATGGCCCCAACTCTGAGGGCACATGTGTGTGCATGGCCCCAATCTTGAGGGCTCAATCTTGAGGGCACATGCGTGTCACGGCTTCAATCCTGAAGGCACATGTGTGTCATGGCCTCAATCCTGAGGGCACATGTGTGTCACAGCCTCAATCCTGAGGTCACATGTGTGTGTCACAGCCCCAACCTTGAGGGCAAATGTATGTGTCATGGCCCCAATCTTGAGGACACATGTGTGCGCCATGGCCTCAATCTTGAGGGCACATGCGTGTCACGGCTTCAATTCTGAGGGTACATGTGTGTGTCACAGCCCCAATCCCGAGGGTTTGTGGGTGTCATGGGCATATAAGTTTGAGCTCCAGCTTTTTCCCCAGTCTCCGGCCTTCCCACCCTGTCTAGTGGAATGTTGGGGGGTCAGTGTTCCTTCCTGCTGGCCACTGCTCTGTCCTCTGCCCCTGTGAAGGGGGTGGCCATGCCTCTGTCCAGGCAAGGGCCCCCGAGATGCTCCGGGGGGCTCACTTGGGACCGGGTGGCTGGGCCTAGTGCACAAGGCCCTTCTCTGAGCTGGTGGGTCCCTCCAGGGACGGTGCCCTCCCTGCTGGCAGGGGCCATTCTGAAAGGCTGCTGGCAGGCCCTCCACAGCTCCCCCGCAGCGCCTGGCATTCTCACTCCGGGACCCACTGTGCCAGGGGCTCCGGGAGCGCCCGCCCCACCTCCATCAACGTGCCAGTGGGGCCACCCAGGTGCTCACCCTGAGCCCGTCTGCTGGACGCTGGTGGGCACAGCCGAGGGGTGACACCCCTCAGGCCCACCCAGACAGGTGCTCGGAGAGGTCCCTGCAGCTGGCTGGCAGGAGTGAGTCCTGGCGCCTGCAGACCTACTGCCCCATGCTCAGGACGAGACGTGGGGACCGACTCGAGGCTGGTGCTTTGTAGGCAGGAGATTAGAGGGTTGGGGGGTGAACGGTAGCTCCTGTGCCTGGGGGCTGTGGTGGAGCCGGAGGCAGGCACTGCTGTGTTCTGGTGCTGAGGGGGAAACTGAGGCCCCGGCAGCACCCAGGGCCCTCGAGCTGGGCATTCCTGGGCACTGCTGAGCCTCAGTGGGCTGCCCCAGGCCTGCCTGAGGTGCCAGCGGCCTGCCCTTTGCTTCTGGGGCTCTCTCTGCTGGCCTCTTGCTGCCGTCTTCAGACACACTTTGGGGCTCCGCGATCATAGCTTGGGGACGGGCCACCACTGGTGAGAACTTGAGTCCTCGGCGGCGCCGGGCAGTGAGTGGCACATGGGCCCCGTCAAACTGTCCACGTGCACTGGCCCAAGGAAGGAAGAGGCTGGAGTCAGGTCTGCCCTGGAAACGGCGCGTGAGTGAGGACAGTCGGGCCGAGGCGCCCGGCCGGTAATGACAACGTCGTGTTATCTTCGCGCTGTTTCTTTGCATGCTTGTTAAACCCGGGGCCAGAGTGTCTGCGCCGGACCTGACAAGTGGCTTCTAATCGGCTGGAATGTTTCTGTCAGGCCCCAGAAAAATGCTTAGCTCCGACAAAGCTGCGTTTCCCCCAAGAAACACATTTGTTTAAAGATCGGCCTGTCAATTTGCGCCTGTGCATTTCGGTGTTTTGCTCAGACACGAAGCCTGTGATGCTCTCGGCAGCCAGGGGCAGGAACAGAAGCTGCTGTTTGTTGTTGGAAGGAAGTAAACTTCATCAGGTCGGCTTAGATACGTGCTTCAAATGTCACTCGGTGCGGCTTTCTTGTAATGAAACGCTGCGTACAGATTTCTCCCCGGCCTCCTCGGGGGATCAGACCCAGTAAGAGAAGGATTCGCTCTTCCCCGCTGTAACGCATCAGAGTGAGAAGTTTAAAATCCACAATTTATTCAAATATTGATATTTCTACTTGTCAGAAGAGAGGGCCTTGAAATTTCCACTGAGCACTGTTGTCAGAAGAATTGCAAGAAATGTGTCAGATAATTCATAAATGGAGTTCACTACTGTGAAATCAGTTGGGAGCAGGGAAAAATATATTCTTGTCGATGTAGAGTAGGGGCAATATAACAGAAAATAGCACTCACTTTCCATCATGTCAAGCAAATGCTCAATTTGGACCAGGTATTTTTTTTTAAACCGCGGCTTCTTCTGCAGCAGCCTCGGGTGCGTGAGACGTGTCTGGAGTCCTGGGCCTGCTCTGTAGACGAGCTGGCGTTTCCCTCCCCGCGAGAGCCCATCCGCGGCCCATCTCCGGCGGCTGCATATGGTTTGTATCAAGCCCTAAAGAGCTGTGAAGAGCCGGGAAGGACGTCAAGGGCCGGTGTAAATTCCGAACTGTGGAGAGACGTGGGGACGGGGTGCTGAGAGGCTGGAAGGCAGCAGCGGCTGCCCCTCCCCCGTGGGCCCCCAGGGGAGGCTGAGCTGGGGCCGCCCCTTCGGTGTTCTGCACGGCACCCCCTTCCCGGCGCCCTTGCTCGAGTTGGGGTGTCCATGTGTTCCCGTGAGCCTCCTGCCAGCTCCAGTGGTTTCCTGGGGTGAGGAGCCTCCCGGGCCCTGCGCATGAGGGGTGTCTATGGGGACCCCCAGGATCTCACCGGCTGGGCAGACCTGGTCTCCCAAGCCTACCATGGAAGTTCCGTCATCTGGGAATTTGGGTGTCCAGGCTCCACTAGCTCCCTGGGGCCCGTGGGGAGCGGCAGAGCCGGTGGCTGGGGCGGTTGGAGGCTGAGGAAGACCCTTTGGCAAACGTGGGAGCTGGTGGGAGAGGGAGAAGGGGTTGGGAGGTGACGGGCAGAGGTTGGAGGGCAACAGGTCCAGGGTGGGGCTGCTGAGAAGGTGCTGGGTGGACTGCGGGACCGTCCATGGGCTCAGGAGCACAGCGGAGACTTATCCTTTTCCTCACCCTGCTTTCCTTTGGGGTTCGGGGTCAGACCCGCCGCCCTGGGGTACAGGTTGGTGGTTGGCAGTGACTCTGGGGCAGGTGCTGGAGTTAGGCCTGGGCAGCCGCACCCATAGGTCTGGGATACAGCTGTCCTGTCAGTGGGTGAGACTCTCTGGTGCTGCAGAGCTGGGATGAGGGGTTCCCGCTGAGCAGGGTGCGGGGTGACCGCTGAGCAGGGGGTGAGGGGTGCCCTCTGAGCAGGGGGTGAGGGATGCCCTCTGAGCAGAGGTGAGGGCTGCCCACTGAGCAGGGGTGAGGGGGTGCCTTCTGAGCAGGGGTGTGGGGTGCCCACTGAGCAGGGGATGAGGGGTGCCTTCTGAGCAGGGTGTGTGGTGCCCCTGAGCAGGGTGAGCGGTGCCTCCTGAGCAGGGCTGAGGGGTGCCCACTGAGCAGGGTTGTGGGATGCCCTCTGAGCAGGGGTGAGGGGTGCCCTCTGAGCAGGGTGAGGGGTGCCCTCTGAGCAGGGTTGAGGGGTGCCCGCTGAGAAGGGGTGAGGGGTGCCCGCTGAGTAGGGGTGAGGGGTGCCCGCTGAGCAGGGGAGGGGTGCCCGTTGAGCAGGGGTGAGGGTGCCCGCTGAGCAGGGGTGAGGGGGTGCCCGCTGAGCAGGGTGAGGGGTGCCCGCTGAGTAGGGGTGAGGGGTTCCCGCTGAGCAGGGGTGAGGGGTGCCCGCTGAGCAGGGATGAGGGGTGCCCGCTGAGCAGGGGTGAGGGGTGCCCGCTGAACAGGGGTGAGGGGTGCCCGCTGAGCAGGGGGTGAGGGTGCCTGCTGAGCCAAGGAAACAGGGCTGACACTCCCTTTGATTTGGTCACTCAAACTGCTATGGTCCAGCCTTGGCCCTCTGGCCTCTGCCAGGCTGCTGAGTCTGAGCGTCGGGCTCTAACTTTGGTTTGAGTGGGCAAGCACCAGCTGAGGTCACTGCCCAGGGTCAGGAACTGGGCCTGGAGTCCAGCTGTGGGTTTCCATGGAGAAGGGTGTTTCCAGCCCACCTGGTGGCAGGAGGGGCTTGGGTGCCTGCTCAGAGGTGGGAGGTGTCGTCCTTCCACAAGCGCATGTGCCTGGAACGCGCCTGCTTCTGTGGTTCCCAAGCCACTGAGGGGGATCCCAGCTGCACGGGCAGCTTGCCTGCCTGCCTGCCTTCCTCCCGTCCCCCTCCCTCCGTCCCCCCTTCGTCTCTCCCCCTCCTCCTCCCTCCTCCCTCCCTTCCCTCTCTTCCTCCCTCTCTCCCTTCCTCCCTCTCTCCCTTCCTCCCTCCCTCCCTCCCTCCCTCCCTCCCTCCTCTCCTCTCCTCTCCTCCTCCCTCCTTCTCCTTCCTCCTTCCTTCCTTCCTTCCTTCCTTCCTTCCTTCCTTCCTTCCTTCCTTCCTTCCTTCCTTCCTTCCTTCCTTCCTTCCTTCCTTCCTTCCTTCCTTCCTTCCTTCCTTCCTTCCTTCCCTCCCTTCCCCTTCCTGCCCAGTATCCCCCCACCGTGCTCTTACCCACCAGTGAAGCTGTGCCGTGGGCTGGCGTGGCCGCGGCCGGCAGGGGGCTCGTTAGCGCTGAGGGCTGCACGCCTGCCTGGGCTGTCTGCTGGGTGTCTGCAGACCTGTCATCGGCGCGGAGCTGGACCCTGACAGTCAGGAACAGAGCGCTCCCTGCCTGAACCCCCCATTAACTTTGTGAGGCGTATTGATTTCTTGTAAAAATAATGATATTGACAGGCCTTCCAGGAGTAATTGTTTCCAGAGCGCGGAGGTCAGCGTGGTGAGGGGGAACGGGGCTCTCCAGGGCGGTGCTGGCCCCGCGGGGTTGGGCGCCGCTGCTGTTCCGCGGGACCCCTCCGGGTCTTGGGGCCCTGGCAGCCGTGCTGGGGAAAGCACTTGGCCGGCACAGGCACTGGCCGCTGGGCCCTGGCTCCCTGGCAGCAGCCTGCCACATCTCTCCGGGCACCGAGTTGAGCTGGTCTCTGAAGGTGGGTCCTGTCTCCCAGCACTGGCCTGAGAGGGAAGTAGAGCCTCCTGCTGGCTGGTGACCGTAGCGTGTCTCGGCCAGTGGCGTCTGTCCCTCTCCTTCCGGGGGTACAGAGAGACGGTGGAGAGAGCCAGTCCCAGGAGAGCCCAAGGCCCTCGAGGTGGCCGTGTGAGATGGCCGGAGGTGCTCCTGTGGAGTGACAGTGTCCAGGCAGGTCAGGGGCTGGCTGGAGTGGCCACCACAGCTGCCGCAGGGCGCACTCCCGCCAGTGGGGAGGCTGGGGCCAGGCCCGCCTTCTGGGAGGGGCAAACCTGCTTTGGGCAGTGCTCAAGGCCCAGACGCTGGATGGGACTCTGGGATTCAGAAAGTCACAGGCTCCCGAGAGATGGCCCAGTGGGCAGGGCCCGGTCCCCTCCGAGCTCCGTGGTGCGGCCCACAAACAAACCCCAGCGGCGGAGGGGAAGGAAGGCACGGCATTGGGGGCCTTCCTTGGGGCGGGCCGTGTCCATGCTCCGAGACTTCCCGCCACGGCAGGGACAGGTGCCAGGTGTGCTCGGAGCGGCCCTCGTCCTCAGGTCTCTGCTCTCACCCCGGGTGTGGCCTGGCTTTGTCAAAGTGCTCCTGGAGGAGTCGGTGTCGCCCGGGAGGCGGCCCCACGGCCCAGCCTCCCGGGACCCAGGCCCCTTCCCAGCGGTTTAGAAGGAGATTGGTGCTCTTCCTAATCCAATAACCGTCACCGGGACGGCCGTGCGGCTCTGCTGGGACATGGTGTCCAGGCTTGTAGCAACATCTAATGGGTATTTAGGTGCAAACTAGCTGTGAAGTGTTAAATATTTACATGTGGAATGCCAATAGTAATTGTCCACTTTGTCTCAGCTAGCCTAGGGAAATGTCTTATTTGTTTCCATGTTACTTCAATAAACAGAAAGCTGGAAAATCCCCCTCTCTTTCTTGGGGCTTAGAATTAATAAAGCCAGGCGGTATAAAATATGTGCTTTGGGTTTTTGAATGATCACTTCGGCAGCAGGTCATATAATATGGCTTTAACTCCACGTGGCCTGTCTATTAAGCAAGACAGGATGAGTCTCACAAATAATAAAAAATATTTATGCTTTTCTTAGTGATGCTAACAAGGTAACATATCAGAGCAGAAACGGCAGGAGAGGAATAAGGTGGCTGTGTCTTGTGAATTCACAGCCCAGTGGGGTCTCGGCCGGCTCCCCATAAACGCCCTAGGATTCTCTGCTCGGCATTGCTATTATTCCACAAATTGTATTTTTTGCTTTTTGTTTGTGAAATCTGAAGTGTCATAAATGCCTCTGTCTCATCTATATTTGATAGTTAATATTAGTCTCGACCAGGAAAGTGCATTTTACATGTGACAACATACGATTACCTGAGAGTGTTATTGCAAAGGAAAAAATCAATACCAATTTATAATTCACGATCGCAGTCTATCAGCTTTACGGCTCTCTATCCAGACTCATTAATTTTTTTATTATGATTGACTGAAACTGAAAGATTTTTAACATGTTTCGCTGTTATTTATTCAACCTTAATAATTAAATAAACCTTAATTGGCTGTATTTCGAGGCGTCCCTCGGTGCTTGGCCGGGCGGGTTGGGGTGACCATCCATTATTAATGCCCGAGCACCTCACACTGGCCGGAAGCGGCTCTGGGGCGCCCCGAGCGCGAGGATGGATCTGGTGGTCGTGAGTCAGGTTCTGGCCCAGAGGCGACCCTGGCTTTAATTCGGGCCGAGCTGGGCAGTGGCAGGCGAGCCCCCACCCCGGCGTCCGGCAGTCGGGGACCCCCTGGGGCGGCCGCCGAGATGTCCTGGCTGATGAGGGCCAGTCGGGGACCCTGGCCGCGGGCCTGGATGGGTGAGGCGGTTCCCGGGAAGGAGACTGACAGATGGGAAATTGCACTTTCAAATTTCATCCGTGTTCACCGCCGCGGCGCTTCTTCCTGTCAGCCGCGGCTCCGGCCGGCAGCGTCTGCGCAACGGCCGCAGCAGCCAGGGAGGCCCGGCCCGACGGCTCTGAAGGAAAATCAATCATGTCATAAGTGAAGAGTCGGAGAAGTTTGAACTGTGGCAACTTCCATCATTTCATTTCTGGCCGCGCAGTGGCTTCAGCGGCGCCCGAGCCTGAGGGGCCTGAGGGGGCCTGAGGGAGCTGAGGGGGCTGAGGGGGCCTGAGGAGGCCTGAGGGGGCTGAGGAGGCCTGAGGAGGCCTGAGGGGCTGAGGGGGTCTGAGGGGCTGAGGGGGCCTGAGGGGGCCTGAGGTGGCTGAGGGGGCTGAGGGGGGCCTGAGGAGGCCTGAGGGGGCTGAGGGGGTCTGAGGGTCTGAGGGGCTGAGGGGCTGAGGGGGCCGGGAGGGGCCTTTCCTCCCTGGTGTTCGTCAAGGAAGTTTCTGGCGGCGTTGCGCAGAGAGGAACATCAGACCCGCGGATTACAGGCCCTGGACATCTTGACAGGAGCAAGAAAGCCGCGGCTGACTCTGACAGGGGCTGCCCCGGGCCTCAGCTGCCACGTTTGGCCTCCTTTGGACCGTGCGGGCAGAAGCGGGCGGCGCCAGGCTGGCCATGAGCGAGCGTCCCCTCTGTCCAGGGCTTTCCCGCCTGTGGGGGCTCCTCAGGGCTGGACACCCGCCCCGCCTGGTCACCCCAGGGATGCCTCCCGAAACGGGGCGCGGGTGGGCGCGGGCAGGGCGCGTTGCCATTCCACAGCCTTGTTCTTAATATTATTGAAAGCGAGCCCTTCTTGGCAGTAATAAATTTAACACAAAAATCAAATACAAAACAAATTCATTCTTCCCAAGCTCATGCCCCCAGTCATTTCTTTCTTGTCTTGCATTAAGCTTTAAAATCAACTGTCACTCCGTATCGATCGCATCTGAATTGTTATCTATATTTCTCAAAAGCACTCCTGACAGTTAATACAGTGTAAATTATAATCTGGGGAAATGCTGCTCGTGCTCGCTGGCAAATTGCTCGGATTCCGAGTGAAGCTGCTCTGACTGGCCGCCTCTCCCGTGGCCGTCCATTTGGGCAGGGATCATGCCGGCCACGGGACTCTCGATTCACACGCGGCCACTATGTAAATCATCTGGGCCCCAGCTCTGGCCCGATGCCTCCTGGGGGCCTGCCGCCTTCTCAAAAGAGACTTGGGGGGCGTCAGTCCTGAGGCAGCGACTGTGAGGGC
This sequence comes from Cryptotis parvus, assembly GCA_021461705.1. Lineage (NCBI taxonomy): Eukaryota > Metazoa > Chordata > Mammalia > Eulipotyphla > Soricidae > Cryptotis > Cryptotis parvus. The sequence goes on from JAJIBD010001237.1 coordinate 121,583, forward strand.
GTGGGGGCAGCGTCCCCCTGAGGTGGCCATGAGGGCGCTGACACAGGGTCTGCCCAGGTCTCCTCTAGCGTCCAGGACGCTTCCACCAGGTCCAGTTTCCGTCGGTAGATCCAGAGGCTTTCAGCACCTCATCGGTGCAGCTTGGTTTCTAGGGTTTCCCTCCAGCACAGCCGTTTTGCCTAGACGCGGGAGGAGGAGGTTGACAGAGAGACTGAGCGGGGAAGCAGACGGGGAGCCCGTGAAGGAACGGACTCCTCTGGCACAATGACCTCAGGGCCTGTCCTGTGCGTGGCCCCACCTCCGGGGCCCGGGGTCCCCTGGGTCCTGCCTGTGTCCTGGCGGCCAGGCCGGCTGTGGCTTTCAGGAGGAGGCGAGGAGGCGCTGAGGGGCGGGCACCCTCCCTCCATGCCCGCGGCGCCTCACTCCTGCAGACCCCACGGCAGCTCATCACTCAGACATTTATTCCTGCAGGAAATATGATTGAAGATCGACTGGCTTGAGGCAAGCTGCTTAAAATGCAGGTTTGGCTACAGGGCGAGGTGCGGACAGCAGGTGAGGTCTGCGGCTAGGAGGGGTCAGTCCAGTGTGCTTCCCTGTGGCCTGACACCATCTCAGGCTCGGGCGGTCCAGAGCCCCATGTATATGCAGGGACCAGCCCAGCCCCTCCCCCGTGTGTATATGCTGGGATCAGCCCAGCCCCTCCCTCTTGTATACTCAGAGACCAGCCCAGCCCCTCCCCTCATGTATACTCAGAGACCAGCCCAGCCCCTCCCTCATGTATACTCAGAGACCAACCCAGCCCCCTCCCTCATGTATACTCAGGGACCAGCCCAGCCCCCTCCCTCTTGTATACTCAGGGACCAGCCCAGCCCCCTCCCTCTTGTATACTCAGGGACCAGCCCAGCCCCTCCCTCATGTATACTCAGAGACCAGCCCAGCCCCTCCCTCATGTATGTATACTCAGAGACCAGCCCAGCCCCCTCCCTCATGTATTCTCAGAGACCAGCCCAGCCCCCTCCCTCATGTATACTCAGAGACCTGCCCAGCCCCCTCCCCTCATGTATACTCAGGGACCAGCCCAGCCCTTCCCTCATGTATACTCAGAGACCAGCCCAGCCCCTCCCTCTTGTATACTCAGAGACCAGCCCAGCCCCTCCCTCATGTATACTCAGGGACCAGCCCAGCCCCTCCCTCATGTATACTCAGGGACCAGCCCAGCCCCTCCCTCATGTATACTCAGGGACCAGCCCAGCCCCTCCCTCATGTATACTCAGAGACCTGCCCAGCCCCCTCCCTCATGTATACTCAGGGACCAGCCCAGCCCTTCCCTCATGTATACTCAGAGACCAGCCCAGCCCTCCCTCTTGTATACTCAGGGACCAGCCCAGCCCCCTCCCTCATGTATACTCAGAGACCAACCCAGCCCCTCCCTCATGTATGTATACTCAGAGACCAGCCCAGCCCCTCCCTCATGTATTCTCAGAGACCAGACCAGCCCCCTCCCTCATGTATACTCAGGGACCAGCCCAGCCCCTCCCTCATGTATTCTCAGAGACCAGCCCAGCCCCCCTCCCCTCATGTATACTCAGAGACCTGCCCAGCCCCTCCCTCATGTATACTCAGGGACCAGCCCAGCCCTTCCCTCATGTATACTCAGAGACCAGCTCAGCCCCTCCCTCATGTATTCTCAGAGACCTGCCCAGCCCCCTCCCTCATGTATTCTCAGAGACCAGCCCAGCCCCCTCCCTCATGTATACTCAGAGACCAGCCTAGCCCCTCCCTCATGTATACTCAGGGACCAGCCCAGCCCCTCCCTCATGTATACTCAGAGACCAACCCAGCCCCCTCCTTCATGTATACTCAGGGACCAGCTCAGCCCCTCCCTCATGTATACTCAGGGACCAGCCCAGCCCCTCCCTCATGTATACTCAGAGACCAGCCCAGCCCCTTCTTCATATATACTCAGAGACCAGCCCAGCCCCTCCCCTGTGTACTCAGGGAACAGCCCAGCCCCCTCCCCACACCCACTGACATCCAAGAGGGAGGGGGGATGGGGTGGCGGAATCCAGGCTGGTCAGTCCACGTGCTGGGGAGGTGGATGGTTAGAGCTGATCCTTGAACACACATAAGGGGACCCCAAAGGGGAAGCGCGAGCCTGTGCCTCACCCCCCCCCCAGGAAGCAGCGACTTTCCTGGGGGACCCTTTGGAGTCTGCAGGGCCCAGGACCCAAGGAGCGCGGAGGCCGGACGGTCCCGGCTGCTCGTCCTGGGCAGGGCCCACCCGAGTCCGCTCTGGCAGCCCGACCCTGCTGCTCTGCCAGGCCCGTGCATCGAGCACTGCCAGGGTCCTGCTCCCCATGCTGCCCCCGTGCCCCCAGCACCTTGCCTCCGTTCTGAAGGGTCCCTGCGGGTCCCAGGGTAGCTCTGGGCCTTGGCTGCGCCTGTTCGTGGAGTCGCTGTGTGTGGCAGTACCATTGGTCTGTGCCCAGGACAAGCCTAGGAGCTTGCGGGTCCAGGAGCGCGTGTGGGCACTGAGCGGAAGCAGGTGCCCAGGCTGTGCCCCAGACTCGCCCACCCCCCCACCCTGGAGACCCTCTGAGCTTGGTGCTGCTCCGGGGCTGGTCGTGTGCCGGCCTGCGAGGCGGGACCTCTGGCTTTTGGGCTTTTGGGGTCCCACTCACCAGTGCATGGCTGCCACGTGAGGCTTGCGTCAGCGCACCTGGGGGCTCCCAGCCGCCACCGGTTTTGTTCCTGGCTGTTCCCAGGAAGCGCCTGAACAGCAGCCTGTTGAGGGCAGCCCCTGCCTTCCACTGGACGGGACCCTCTGTCCGCTGCTGGCCCCGGGTGTTCAGTGCAGACCCCAAGGTCTCTGGCTGTAGCTGAACACACACCCTGTACAGAAGCAGCCCTACCCTGTTAGGATTAAACACACACCCTGCCTTAATCCCATGGTTTTATCCCTTCTCTCACTTTAGCGGATTGGCTGAGAGTTCCCACCCTACTACCTGATTGGCTGACAGTTCCCACCCTACTACCTGATTGGCTGAGAGTTCCCACCCTACTACCTGATTGGCTGACAGTTCCCACCCCTACTACCTGATTGGCTGACAGTTCCCACCCTACTACCTGATTGGCTGACAGTTCCCACCCTACTTTCCCCTATTTAAATATCCCTGTTCCACCTGATAAAATGGAGCTATTCCCCTGAAGTGGCTATTGGAGACTTCTTCGTGGGGCTCTACTCGTTCAGGATCCAAGCGCAGCAGCAACAGCGTCTCTCCCCCAGCCACAGCAGCACCTGGTCGCAGCCCAGGGAGGGTTTGTGTGTGCAGGCTCCTCCCGGGCAGCTGTGGGTAGAGCTGGCTGTGCCGGGGAGGCAGGGGAGCAGCCAGGGGTCTCCCGAGCCCTGCCAGGTCGGGCTCAAGTTCCTGTATGTGCTCCTGACACCCATACGGTGCTCGTGACGCCCCCTGTATGTGCTCCTGACACCCCCCCTGTACGGTGCTCGTGATGCCCCCTGTATGTGCTCCTGACACCCCCTGTACGGTGCTCGTGGCGCCCCCTGTATGTGCTCCTGACACCCCCTGTACGGTGCTCGTGGCGCCCCCTGTATGTGCTCCTGACACCCCCTGTACGGTGCTCGTGGCGCCCCCTGTATGTGCTCGTGGCGCCCCCTGTACGGTGCTCGTGGCGCCCCTGTATGTGCTCCTGACACCCCCTGTGCGGTGCTCGTGATGCCTCCTCTATGTGCTCCTGACACCCCCTGTACGGTGCTCCTAATGCCCCCCCTGTACTGTACTCCTGATGCCCCTGTATGGTGCTCCCGTGGACGCCCTATGCGGTACTCCTGATGCCCCTGTGCGGTGCTCCTGATGCCCCCTGTACAGTGCTCCTGATGCCCCCTGCGGTGCTCCTGGCGCCCCTATACTGTATTCCTGACGCCCCTGTACGGTGCTCCTGACGCCCCTGTGCGGTGCTCCTGACGCCCCTGTGCGGTGCTCCTGATGCCCCTGTGTGGTGCTCCTGATGCCCCTGTGCGGTGCTCCTGGACGCCCCTGTGCGGTGCTCCTGATGCCCCCAGTGCGGTGCTCCTGGCGCCCCTGTGCGGTGCTCCTGACGCCCCTGTGCGGTGCTCCTGACGCCCCTGTGCGGTGCTCTGTGCAGCCCCCGGCAGCAGAAGTGGGCACTCAGCCCAGCAGCTTCCCAGCCGTGGATGCCCTGAGCCTGGCCCATGGAACCGAGTTCGGGGGCGCTGCAGGAGACAAGCACTAACATGGCCCTTCAGGAATTCCTCTGTGACGTCCCGGTGTCCCCCTGCTGGGGGTGCATCCTCTCCAGTGCTCGCTCATCAGAGCCAGCTCCTTGGCAGAGGAGCCCGGTGGGCGGCAGGAGGTGGGTGACACCGTGGACAGGAGCCCTGCGCTGAGGGGCCGTGTGTCAGGACCCCGGGGGAGCTGCGCCTGTGTGGGCTGTCAGTCCGCGGCCCGACCGCACTGGAGGCCCATGGCGAGGCCCACCCTAACTCATTAAACCCCAGCAAACTGCACGGGAGGCCCTGCGCGATTTTAATATTTGGTGCATGTGACAGAATCATTTTAGTGATTTGCAGGATTTATCTCCTCTTAAAAGTACTGCCTAAGGCTACTCTAATTGGTAGGAAAGCAAATTCCCTCTTCTCTGCCTGTCAGTCTTTGTTTTATTTACTGAGAACTGCCGAAACCTATTTACACTATAATGAGGATAAATCACCGGGATGCTTCCAACACAAAGAGAAATGTGGCTCAAGTTGAAAGCTGTACAATTAAAACAAAATTCCAGATATTCCTGAAGTGGTGTGTGCAGTTAGGGAGAGCAAAATAAAATTAAGACAAATGGTGGGCTCGCACCCCAGGCACGCCTAGCGGCTAATCAGGATCAGAATTCTCGGGATGCTTTATGATGCGCAATTTCACTTGAAATAGCAATGAAGTAAATGCCTGTGAGTTACCATCAATATTTGTAATAAAAATAAACAGTCATGCGTTCCCGAGCCTGCAAGTCAACAGGGCGAAGTTTAGGTGGTCATGATGACGCGGCCGGGCGCTGAGCAGCGTGGCCAGGCGTGCGTCTGGCTGCTCCCCCGACAGCGCCCACGGCCACTTGGACGAGGCACTCCAAGACCACTTGAGTGGATGACCGGGAAGGGCCCACTTGTTCGGATGTCAAGAGCGCCCTACGCGTGAGGGTGGTGCTACGCCAGGCCAGGCTCCGTGAGTGTGTGCCCTTGACCAGCCCCGGTGAGGGGTGTGCTGGGCTCCTGCCCGAGTGCCACCCGCCCCGAAGCCCCGCCAGGCAGCAGTGGTGAGGTGTGGACTCTGAAAGCCGGAGACTGGACCTTTCTGGAACGCCACGGGAAGGAGTCCGGGAGCCCCCATGGAGGCCCGTGCGGCCCCCGCACCAGCCGGCTTCTAGTGACCGGAGTTGATTGTGGGCAGTGTCCGACATGCAGCCCGGGGAGCCTTCTTTCTCAGGCCATGGCTGACCCCTGCCTGCCCTCAGGGGGACCCCACCTCCGTTTCCCTGGGAGCTGGACCAGATGGCCCCAATGGGCAGGTGATCCTGGACATGGCCTGGATATGGAGAACTCTGGGGTTTCTCTGCCTGCCCTCACCAGTGCTCCTGACTGTGGCCCAGCTGCCCCGCCCTGCGCTCCTCAGGGCCAGGGGCCAGCTCCTAGGTGGTAGAGCCGAGCCTCCTCCCTCGGCCTCCTGACAGCAGGTGCTGTTGCTCAGGAACCCTGGAAGAAATAATTCTCATAAGCAGACTTTACTGCACTTACCAAGGCTTTTAACTTCATCTGACACTGTTTGGATGGAAGATGAGAGAAGTATATTTTTATATCCCAAGGGAGGGACGTTATGATGACTCTTTCAAGGTGAATATTGGCATTTATTTAGCCCGAGCAGAAAATAAAAAGCAACACAGAGAGGCAGGAACCCAGAACCGCCGGAGTCAGCAAATCGGATTTTATTTTGTTGCTTTGAATTGCTGCCCCTCCAACGCAGCTAAATCTAAGTTCATTTAAAGTTTCTCTGGAGGAATTCAGATCAAATTAAAGCGGCCCTCGGCCCAGTGACAGGAGTAGGAACACACCTGAGTTTCCTCCAAATTATGGTCTATTTTTACAGCCTCCGACGATCCCTTTGTGCATCTGCGTGCTCTTGGAGAGACGATTAATTGAAGTAATGATGGTGCAGACAGGACCAGGCGGCCACTGAGAGGCCAGTGGGGTGTGGGAGAGGCGGCCCCTGCGGCTCCCTGGGCTCTGGGGGCGTCCACGGGGCCTCCTGCGGCCTGTGGACGTGGCTTCACTCCTCACCCGTCCTCCATCAGAAGCCCTGAATGTGCTGAGTTCCCCTTGGAGGGAGACCCCTGAGGGTCATTAAGGCGGGCGTCCTCGGAATCCCTTGGAAGGGCCTGGAGGTGCAGGGCGAGGGCTGACCCCACTGTCCTGGGGGACACGAGGGTTGGGACCAGCTCCCTGGGGTCTTGGCGGCTGTGAGCCTTCGGGGGCAGAGCAGGGACATGAGCCATCCTGCAGATCCGGGAGGGCAGGTGGAGCTTTGCCGCATCCTGCCCTGGGCTCTGGTGAGGAGGGTGAGGGACTCACTTCCTGTGGCTCCCGTGGTGCCCACTAAAGGGGACCCTTTGGCCCTGGGACTGCAGGGGGGGGGGGGGGCGTGACGGGCCGAGGGGGCGCGGTCACGTGCAGCCTGTGCTGGGACCCCTGGGAATCCCAGTGTGTGACCCCAGTGCTGGAGGGGGACCCCAGTGCTGGACAGGGGACCCAGAGCTGGACAGGGGACCCAGAGCTGGATGAGGGAACCTCAGTGATGGACAGGGGACCCAGAGCTGGACAGGGGACCCAGAGCTGGACAGGGGACCCGGAGCTGGACAGGGGGACCCAGAGCTGGACAGGGGACCCAGAGCTGGACAGGAGGACCCAGAGCTGGACAGGGGGACCCAGAGCTGGACAGGGGACCCAGAGCTGGATAGGGGGACCCGGTGCTGGACAGGGGGACCCAGAGCTGGACAGGGGGCCCAGAGCTGGACAGGGGACCCAGTGCTGGATGGGGGGACCCGGTGCTGGACAGGGGACCCAGAGCTGGACAGGGGACCCAGAGCTGGACAGGGGGACCCAGTGCTGGATGGGGGGGACCCGGTGCTGGACAGGGGGACCCAGAGCTGGACAGGGGGGACCCAGAGCTGGACAGGGAACCCAGAGCTGGACAGGGGGACCCAGAGCTGGACAGGGGACCCAGAGCTGGACAGGGGGACCCAGAGCTGGACAGGGGACCCAGAGCTGGACAGGGGACCCAGACCTGGACAGGAGGACCCAGAGCTGGACAGGGGGGACCCAGAGCTGGACAGGGGGACCCAGAGCTGGACAGGGGGACCCAGAGCTGGACAGGGGACCCCGAGCTGGACAGGAGGACCCAGAGCTGGACAGGGAACCCAGAGCTGGACAGGGGACCCAGAGCTGGACAGGGGACCCAGAGCTGGACAGGGGACCCAGAGCTGGACAGGGGACCCAGAGCTGGACAGGGGACCCAGAGCTGGACAGGGGGCCCGGTACTGGACAGGCGACCCAGTGCTGGACAGGGGTGCGGCTGGGCACCAGAGGAGCTGCAGCATGAACTGTCAGCTTGAGAAATGAGGCGTGTGAGAGGCTGGGCCCGGCCCGGCAGATGTGTCTGCGAGCAGGGAGCATATTGATCAATTAAATATGCAAATACCTTGCGAGGAAAGACCGAGATGAATAAACTGACAGAAGCATCAAACCGTGCATCAACGACGCTGCAGGGCCCGTCCCCACAGTTTAGTGGGGACTAACTGGGCTTCAGCGGCAGCTCGGAGCCGGCTCACGGGCGGGGCAGCCCCGCCAGGCCAGGAAATCAGGTTTAATCAGGTTTCCGCACCGCGGCTCCCATGCCCATTGTCCCGCGTTTTCAGGCCATTTCTATACCCTTTTCTTTCTCAGTCTCCCCGAAGAAAGCCTGATTGTTTGGGCCAGACTTTGCTCGCAGTCCCGGCCCACAGAGAACCCGTAACCCGGGGACCCCGGTGTAGATTTCAGTCCCGCTCCGCAGACCCGGCCGGCCCGGCCCGGCCCTTTGTCCGTGACTTTTACTCTGTGAAAGGCACCTAATTATGACTTAGCTCTTCAGACTAATGAAATTATCGTCTTGTTCTCTTGCTTCTGTACTCTTGTCAAGACTTTGAAACATGATCGTTTAATTACTGACACCTAGTGTAGCTCATTTTATGCAGATCCGGAAAAGGCTGTCTGAGGGAGGAGGGCACGGCGAGCCTGCCCTGGGCTGCGTGTGGAAAAGTGCTCTTTCCATATGAAAATTTAATACAGCCACGGGTCAGCTT
>JAJIBD010001237.1:135000-172500 GCA_021461705.1 Cryptotis parvus
CGGAGTATCAGCTTAACACAGAGAAAATGTGCTTGATGCGAGAGTGTTAAAGCCATGTGATAATATATCCATATCCGGCGACTACATTTTATAGTTCATGAAGCATATTAGTATTACACTATATCTTGGTACATTCAAAAGGTGATTTCCATTTAGATGCTCATTTTTCATGAAGATAAATAGGACGTGAGCCATAATTTCCCTGAAGTAAATATTACAAATAATAAAATACTCAGGCAAGCAAGTTGAGGACTGGCTGTAATGTTTCCATTTGTATGGTAAGTGCGAACCTTGTGGCCCTATCAAGTAACAAATTGAATGTTTAATCTTTCTCCATGCAGATTGAGGGCGGCAAAAGTAGCTTCAGTCTCATGGCAAATTGAGAGTTCTCTGGCGGCTCGTGGAGGCGCGGTCTCTCGCCTTTGGAGGCCAATAGAGGTGTCAGCAAGGCTTTGTCAAAATATATCACGAGCATGAAGTTGTAAAATTGCAATTTACAACAAAAAAGACTTTTGGGATAACGGGCAAATCTTAGGCATGCTAAATACATAGCAAATATTTAGAGAGGCTTTGTAAGCAATTTAAATATTGTTAGGGGGACTTGCCCGGCGTCCCTGAAGCTTCCCAGAGGGAAAGAAAGAAACGGATCCCAGCAAATGGTCTATTCCAAATGAGAACGGCGATCTGTGGCCACCTGCTGATGGAGTCAAACCCACGGCCGAGGGGTGGGGCACCACGTCGAGACCCCGTGGCAGATCCCTCTGTGAGGCCTGTGTCCGAGACCCTTTGCCCCCGGGCATCTGTCCTGGAGGCGTGACCCAGCGTGGCTCGGCGAGCGTGGGAGCGGGGGGTTCGTCCATTTGGTTGCAGGTTCTGCTGGCTATTAGTTTCCAGTAGCGTCCGCTGGCCTCCAAGAGCTCCTGCATTTAGGACTGTCTCCCCGAAAATGTGTGCTTTGGATTCCCAAGTCACATCCCCCTTCCCCCACACACACACACGCACCATAGTGGGATGCGGCTGAGTGGGGCTGAGGGCGTCCCGGGCCAGATACGCTCTGCGTGAGTCTGGGCTGCTCTCAGGGGAAGTCGAGGCTCCGCAGACCCAAGGGGAAAAGCAAAGGCGCTTGCTGGCTGCTGCTTCTTTGCCCAGGGCGCAGGCGCTGGGGAGGGGGCTAGGCCCTGGTCGCCCCTCACATGTCTCGCAGCCGGCTCTGCCCGGGACAGGGTCTCCTTGAACGATGATAAACAGACACTCTCCTGCAAACCCTCCCGGGCACCTCCGTGCTCGGAGCCTGCTCGGCCGGCCGAGGCTGCAGTTCTCTTGGTCTGCCTTGCCGAAGGGGCCCCCAGAGGGCCAGGCCGGCTGAGTCCCCTCAGGGACACTCACAGCCCTCTAGTGGGAAGAAGGGACACTGCACTCAGTCACCGCAGGACCTGTCCCTGACCCCGTGCTCAGGGCAGACCCCGGCCCAGCCAGGAGGACAGACACGGGCAAGGAGTCATAGGGCCCTGCTAGGCCGGATCCCCCAGGGGTCACCTCTGTCCACCCCAGGGAACACCTGTGTCCACCCCTGGGGCCACCCGAGTCCATCCCAGGGACCACCCTGTGTCCACACCTCAGGGGCCACTGTGCATCCACACCCCAGGTGACGAGTGATCAGATGGTTTTGCTGTGTCGAGCGGCCTCCTGACCCCCGACTCAGGGTGCTGGGGTGGGGGCGGGGGCCTTCCCATAGCCCCTTCTTGCAGCCCCCTCAGCCGCAGGGGCCCTCTGGAGCGCGCAGGCATCGGAGAACTCTACCTTTTTGTAGAGTGATCGCAGAATCATAAAATATTTTAATTTCAAGGTTAGCAATTTTCTCTTGCATACTTAATTTATAATTAGCTGGTTTATAAACCTGTTCTGCGGATATAATTTTACTGTTGCCAAATGTTCTTCATGAATAATTAAGGGCAAATCCCTATTTATCAAATTATTAATATACCTAATAGCCTTGTTTTCATAAACAATGCATCGGAGTTGGATTTAAAGCAGCCCTCTCCGAGGGCTCGGTGTTCGGTTCCCACCGCTCAGGCGTCAGTACAGAGGGGTGCTTGTGTGGCGCTGATGTCCACGGTCCCCGCCTGCCTTCCCCTACAAAGGCCCAGGTATCGGTAGCTGGACAAACAGGGACGCCATTCAGCGCCGGGCCGGCCTCCATGGCCCCGCACACAATGTGGGTGTTTGTTGGAGTCTCTCCCCAGGCGTCTCGGGAGGAAGCGTGACCGATGAGCCCTTTCAGGACTTCCCGGGCAGGAGCCGACCCCATGCAGGGGCGCAGCGCTTTTCAGAGTGAGGGAAGTCACTTTTCCATGCAAAGCGGGGACAGAAGGACATTGAGGCCCGTGGGGTCGTCGTCTGCACCCTGCAGGACTCGGGATGTGGAGCGGAGAGGGAAGGTGACCCGCCCTGGGCCCTGCCCCACCGCCCCCCCAGGACCCCACAGCCGTCCTTTCTCCTGGTGCCAGAATTCAAGTCGTCTTCTCTCCGGTGGAAGCTCCCAGCTCCCAGAGATCAGGAGTCTGAGAAACGGCTCCCGTGAGCCCCGAGGCCGAGTGATGGGACCATGTGGAGGCCTCTGGCCTTGGACACAGTCGACCAGCGTCCGGTCCCTAGCAGCCCACATGGTCCGCTGACATCCCACGGGGAGTGCAGTCAGGAGACCCTGAGCACAGTTGGGTGTGGCCCCAGCAAACTCCCCCAAACCAAGCAAAAAGCCCAGGCACAGGGCTGGCTGGCTGCCGCCCCCAGACTGCTTGGGCTCTGCGGGGTCTCGCAGGGAGGGCCACAGCCCGGAGAGGGGCAGGGCCATACCGCCCTTCTTGGGGCCGGCTGGCATGTGCGCCCACTCGCCATGTGTGCGACTCCGTGTATGATTCATTCCAGAGCAGTTTTAGTCCTCATAAAATATTCATTTTGGTTGTGCAGGCCCTGTAATTGCCATCTCTCACCCTGAATTATTTATACCTTGCACAGACTGACAAAGCTTCGCCATGCGGCCCGAGATGAATCAGAAACACCCATCTCTGCTGGCAGCGGCGTCACAGCACCGCGAAATATGGCCCCCACGTCCTTCTGGCCGGCGGCGCCTCTAAATCCAGCTTTTCTCCGTTTGACGTTTCCTTGAGTCCCCCATTGTCTCGGCCAGGCGGGAAGGTGCCTCCACGTGAGCACCAACCTCTCGTGCTCGTGCTCGGCGGCTGCGGCCCGGCTAATGTATCTTTATGGCTCTCACTTTTTATGCCCGGTAACAAGGCCGTCTTGAGCTCAACTTTAGAGCCGTATATTACACATTAGCGATAAAGCCTGCTGCGAGTCCCACAGACGCTTCCACAGAGTGGGGATCCGCCGCGTAGAGCTGCTTGTCACAAAAACAGGAAATAAAAGATGACAGGAGTGGGCCACCAACCAGCCTCCCCAGTGGACTTGTCCACTGGCATCCCGGCCGGGACACACGTGTGTGCATGCGTGGGCAGGCTGGACTCACGTGTGTGCGTGCTTGGGCAGGCTGGACTCACGTGTGTGCGTGCTTGGGCAGGCTGGACTCCCGTGTGTGCGTCTGCGAGCAGGCTGGACTCACGTGTGTGCGTGCGGGCAGGCTGGACTCCCTTCCAGCAAGGGGGCTCCTTGCTAGGTTCCCCCAGACCCTGGGCTCCAGGAGCGATCAGGGACAGCGATGCAAGCGCAGGGCCCCGAGGCTGTGACGGGACACCGTGGTCCTCAGCGAGCCCTGGAGAGGGTTAATTTATGGCTGGTGTGCAGGGCGGTGCCACGCTTGCAGGCTGTGCGGGTAATGGATGGTCTGGACTCGCGTTTCTCTTGTATTTGTTGACACGCAGGAGTAATGAAGTTAAAGCCCCGCACACATGTGCCCCCTCATTAAGCTGCATTACCTGCATTAAAAGTAATAATTGCCACTCAGAGCTGCGCCCCCATTAATCATTTATAATGTTTTAATAAGTTTTTAATCAGGCCCTAAAAGGCTCTGCGGCCGGCAGAGGCAGGGCCGGCCCCGTGTCCTGACTGCCTGCTCGGACTTGATTCAGAATGTGATTTTTGTATTAATAATTTACCCGCAAAGATGATAGTTCTTAATTAAGGGAGCCGGCGTGGGTGGGACCCTGGGCCTGCAGGTGGGACCCCTGGGCCTGCGGGTGGGACCCTGGGCCTGCGGGTGGGAGCGAGGGACGGGGTTTCTCCGGCTTGGAGATCCAGATGCAGGAGCAGAAGCTAGTGTGTGGGCGTGTGGGCGTGCGGGCGTGAATGTGTGCATGCGGGCGGTGTGCGTGTGGGCATGAGTATGTGCATGCGGTCGTGAATGTGCGTGCAGGCAGGTGTGCGTCTTGGGCGTGTGTGTGTGCGGGCATGAGTGTGTGCATGCGGGCGGAGTGTGCGTGTGGGCATGAGTGTGTGCGGGCGTGTATGGGTGTGAAGTGCATGTGTGCACACAAGAATGAGTGGAGGTGTGTGTGCAGCTGTGTGTGCGGCCATGAATATGTGAGTGTGCGCATGTGCATGCTTGCATATGTGTGTGCATATGTGTGCGCATGTGTTTGTGTGTGCATGTGTAAATGTGTTTGCATGAGTGCACATGTGCATGATGTGAGTACATGTGAGTGTGTGTGCGTATGTATGAGTGTGTGCATGTGTACATGTGAGAGTGTGCATACATTCGTATGCACGAGTATGTGTGGCGTGCGTGTGTGCAAGTGAAGCATCAGTGTGAGGAGTGTACATGATTATGTGTGAGTGTGCCAGTGTGCGTGCATGTGTGTGGGTATGCATGTGTATGAGTAAGTGGGAGTGTGCGATCATGTGAGTGAGCATGCATGCATGGATCCGTGTGTGGCTGTGCGTGCACGTGTCAGTAGTGTGTTCCTTCATGCTACATGAGTGCGTGTGCACGTGGGGCTGGTTCCCGGCAGTGGGTGGAGGGGGAGGCCCAGGCGTTGGCCCCGAGATCCCTGCGCACAGGCACGGTGGGGGAGGCTGCAAGCGCATGGAGTTGTGAGGCACCTACCCCCACGCACACGCGCACGCACTCACGCACACACGAAGTCTTCGTCAACGTCTCCCCTGGAGCTGGCAACAAGTCAGGGTGCATGTGATGTGAGCCAAGTGATCCTGGCGTTTTCCTTAAATAGGAGCTCCGTGATCAGAGCTGGCAAATAGAGGAGTGTCGGAGGGAGCGAGGAGCCGTTTTAATGAGCCCACAGCGAAAGACAAAATCGAGACTGATTGACAGGGAGAGTGATGTGCGGGGCTGGGCGGGTGCGGCGTGGCCTATCAGAACCACAGACAGAGTCGGGCACGCGGTCGGCCAGGGGGCCTGCTGGTGTGCGCTGTCCGCCCCCAGACACTGACCGGACCACCACATCGGGCCCAGCCGCAGCAGGTGCTGGCTGGACAGCCGATGGGCGCAGAGCCGGGATGCTCCCGCAGGCGCCCTCCTGCAGGCCTTCCCCGTTTCCCGGCGAGAGGCTTGCAGGGTGCGTCCCTGCCTGGCCCTTCCCTGCGAGCAGGCTTGCAGGGTGCTTGCATTCAGGGTGCGTCCTGCCTGCCCCATTTCTCCAGGAGGAGGCTTGCAGAGGCGTTCTGGAGGTAGATACTGGACTGGCCGGCAAAGCTATTAAACCCCATCAGATCTCTGGCATCATTTTAATGAGAATCATTGCCGAAGTACAAGATCATGGTATCTGTAAGTACCTCTTGACAGCCGTGGCTGAAATTGTGATGAAAAGGAAAACGATTATAGCAGAAATTTAGCGATAAGGGCCGTTGGCAGGGACGGTAGGGCCTGGCGCTTCCCTAGACTGTGAAGGGTTAATTTTCTAAACCTAATAATGTTCGATAGTGAGGTATTTGTCAGGAGATAAAGAAGTGATAGAATCTGGGAAGTGGGTCCCTGGGCAATTGTAGTACAAATATTGTTAATGCGGTGTGGTTACCACAGCGAGGGAGTGAAATAGCCCAGTCCACTGGAGACAGCCGCTACAGTAGGCGCGCCCCAGACAAAGGCCAGGAATTGTTGAACTGCAAGTCAAGCCTGGATATTCGCAAATCCCTCTTCCACCTGCATTTCCATGCGGGACCCCGGGGGTGGGGGGCGGGAGCCCGTGGGGACCCCCTCCCTGCCGAGGGGAGCCAGGTCGCCAGGGGAGGGTTTTCACAAAGGCAGTCGAGCACAGCTGTAAAATTCAATCCTGGCACCCCGTGCCCTGCTGGTGATGACGTCACAGAGGCGCGTTGCCTGCTGGAGTCCTGCACCTTGAGATGTACAAGAATTTAATAAGTCTGGTGTTAAAGCAATTTGTCATGGCATATTTGAGGAATAAATCAGACTAATGGAGCAGATTTTCCCTCCCGTATGGCATTAAAGAACGTGAGCCCAGCAATCGCTAATGGCAGGAGCCGGAGGAGGAGAGGGGTCGGCATTAAGGCCCCGCGTTTTGGAAATCCGATACGTATTGACCTGTGGACTATCTGGGAGCACAGATCTGATGTCAGCAGAGTGTAGCCTTGTAGAGGAACTGCTCATTACAGGGCTCCTGAAGGGAAGCACATTGTCTCTGCAGCACCCGGGCCCGATCGGCTAGAATTGCTCAGTAATCAATACTGCACGGCTGATGGCCGGGCGCGCACCACCACAGCTGCGGCCACTGCTTTCAGGGACTCCCCGGTAATTAGGCATTGGAGGAAGCACTCCACGCCACTTTCTTAGCAGCCAGAGAAAAGTCTCTTAAAGGGTCAGCTCTTAACTGTTTCCTCGCCGGGCGCAGCTGTGGCCAGTGTGTGGCCGCAGCTGACGGAGCCCCCACCCGCCCCCATTCCGCCCCTCTCTCTGGGGCAGCGGTGAGCAGTCGTGGCCCAGCTGAAGGAAGTGGATGCCACGGCCGCATGGATGCTTTCAAACAAACTTGTCGTGGCCTTCAGTCCATTTTGGGCTGCCGAGGCCCCGTGTGCCCCCAGCCCTGCACACCGCCCACAGGCAGGCTGCCTCTCTCCGACTGGGTTTGCAGCCTCTCTCGTGAAGGCTTTCCACGGAGGCGATCTCGGGCCTCGCATCGTGGATTCTGCAGCTGAGATGTGGTCGGAGTAGACTATGTCCTGGGAGCCGCCAGCTGCAGGCCGAGGCTCCGGCGCCGACGCTTCAGGGGCCTTCATCCTCTGGTCCTTGCCCTGTCCCGCTGCCCCTGGCCCTCCCTGTGGGGGCCGGGCCTGGCCCAGTGTACTCCCGCTCAGCTCTACCCATCACCAGGCCGTGCCTGCGAGCACTGTGCCCAGAAGTTTCTCTGCCAGCTGGGCACGTGAGGAACCAGTGCCGCCATGGTGCTGCCCCGGGGTCCTTGTCCTCTGGCCCCAGCTCCGAGCAGAGTCAGTCACCCGGAAGTTCCCTGCCTCTGGGCGCGGCAGCTGCTGAGGTGAGGGCGTGGGGGGGGGACGCTCAGCGGCCCGCACGCGCCAAGCCCTCTGCACGGCCACGGAGACCATCTATCTCTGCTCTGGCCAGAGGGAAGGAAATCATTATTACATGATTAGCGGCTTCGCTTAGGTGAAAAAAAGCAGTCTCGGGGAAGGCGGGGCGAGCCGTATTAATGACCCAGCACTTGCCGGCAAGACAATTTTATCAGTGACTTGGCCGCTCTGGCGAGCCCCTTGCGGCCGGAATCAAAGTGGCTCAGTGGTCAGCTCTGTGTCCACGTGCGGGGAAAGGTGTCGGAGGGCACCACTGTCCACGTGCGGGAAGGTGTCAGAGGGCACCACTGTCCACGTGAGGGGAAGGTGTCGGAGGGTACCACTGTCCACATGAGGGGAAGGTGTCGGAAGGAACCACTGTCCACGTGCGGGAAGGTGTCGGAGGGCACCACTGTCCATGTGCGGGGAAGGTGTCGGAAGGTACCACTGTCCACGTGCGGGGAAGGTGTCGGAGGGCACCACTGTCCACGTGCAGGGAAGGTGTCGGAAGGTACCACTGTCCACGTGAGGGGAAGGTGTTGGAGGGCACCACTGTCCACATGCGGGGGAAGGTGTCGGAGGGCACCACTGTCCACGTGCTGGGAAGGTGTCGGAAGGTACCACTGTCCACGTGCCGGGAAATTGTCGGAGGGCACCACTGTCCACATGCGGGGAAGGTGTCGGAGGGAACCACTGTCCACGTGCGGGGAAGGTGTCGGAGGGGTACCACTGTCCACGTGCGGGGAAGGTGTCGGAGGGCACCACTGTCCACGTCTAGGGGAAGGTGTCGGAGGGCACCACTGTCCACATGCGGGGAAGGTGTCGGAGGGCACCACTGTCCACGTGCTGGGGAAGGTGTCGGAAGGTACCACTGTCCACGTGCCGGGAAATTGTCGGAGGGCACCACTGTCCACGTCGGGGGAAGGTGTCGGAGGGAACCACTGTCCACGTGCGGGGGAAGGTGTCGGAGGGCACCACTGTCCACGTGCGGGGAAGGTGTCGGAGGGCACCACTGTCCACGTCTGGGGAAGGTGTCGGAGGGCACCACTGTCCACGTCTGCGGGAAGGTGTCGGAGGGCACCACTGTCCACGTGCCGGGGGAAGGTGTCGGAGGGAACCACTGTCCACGTGCGGGGAAGGTGTCGGAGGGCACCACTGTGCGTGAGGGGAAGGTGTCGGAGGGCACCACTGTCCACGTCTTGGGGGAAGGTGTCGGAGGGAACCACTGTCCACGTGCGGGGAAGGTGTCGGAGGGCACCACTGTCCACGTCTTGGGGAAGGTGTTGGAGGGCACCACTGTCCACGTGAGGGGGAAGGTGTCGGAGGGCACCACTGTCCACGTCTTGGGGAAGGTGTCGGAGGGCACCACTGTCCACGTCTTGGGGAAGGTGTCGGAGGGCACCACTGTCCACGTACTTGGAGGAGGCGCGTCAGACCAAACACCGCTCGCCAGCCTTTCTGACAAACCAAATTCATTCCTATGTAATTGATAACGGCCTCGGCCAATTACTTCACACATTACAATACACAGAGGCCTCTTTACAGGTTCTGCAGGGTTGTAATTAGCTATGCTAATATCCCCTTTATTGGCCCTAATATTGTTCAACACCTTTTTGCCATCCCGGAACCCACTGGAGCCCGTGGTCTGTCAGGACACGGCTTATTGAGAAGGATAGCTTTAATCAAACGTAATTGCAGTTAATTTTTTCTCTCCTGCTCTCTGTTGCCAGCGTCTAATGCCACGGACTCCTTGATATTCCATTAAATTACAATTAAACAGCCTCCTTTGTTTCTGATTGTCCTGAACACCGCCACAAAGTTCTGTAGCCGTTTAAAGGAGGGCTGTTCGGTCCTAATTGGCTGCGAGCTCACCAAGGACCAATTTGCACAATACCCATGTAGAATTTAAACAGTTCATAATGTAATGGATATTACACAGGAGTCTAACACTACAATTAAAATGATTTTCATCAGATAGAGAAGCTCTGGTTAATCAGCTTCATAAAAGTAAATATAAATGAACTAATTCATAGCTTAAACACACAGAAATGGAGCCGATTTGGAAATTAGTCACTGCCGTGGGGGCTCGGCCCCATCGGCCCCTACCAGATCGGCCGCCCTGGGCAGGGCCCACCCAGCCAGGGCACCTGGGCGTTGGGGAGGACTCGAGAGCATTCAGACATGGATGTGGCCGGGACTCCGGCGCCGAGAGCTCAGTCTGTTCTGAGCCCTGATGTCCCGGCTCACAGGTGGCTCAGGTGTCCTCACTGCCGCTCCGGCGGGTGGGCCTGGTAGTACCTCCTGGAACCAGGCCCCTCTAAAGAGCTCGAGAGGTTCATGGCCCCACTCGGCTCACCCAAGGACTGACAGTGATCTCAGAGCTGAGGGGCCCTTCTCTCTGCTAGCCCTATTTGAGAACTTCCCGTGTGTGCGTGTGTGTGTGTTGTTGGGGTTAGGTGCTCCTGGGGGACCAAGAACTTCCTGTGTGTGTGTGTGTGTGTGTGTGTGGTTGGAGTCAGGTGCTCCTGGGAAGACCAAGAACTTCCTGCGGTGTGTGTGTGTGTGTGTGTGTGTCTGTCTGTCTGTCTGTCTGTCTGTGGTTGGGTTCAGGTGCTCTTGGGAAGACCAAGAACTTCCACTTCCTCTGTGTGTGTGTGTGTGTGTGTGTGTGTGTGTGTGTGTGTGTGTGTGTGTGTGTGTGGTTGGAGTCAGGTGCTCCTGGGAAGACCAAGAACTTCCTGCGTGTGTGTGTGTGTGTGTCTGTCTGTCTGTCTGTGGTTGGGTTCAGGTGCTCTTGGGAAGACCAAGAACTTCCACTTCCTCTGTGTGTGTGTGTGGTTGGAGTCAGGTGCTCCTGGGAAGACCAAGAACTTCCTGCGTGTGTGTGTGTGTGTGTGTGTGTGTGTCTGTCTGTCTGTCTGTCTGTGGTTGGGGTCAGGTACTCTTGGGAAGACCAAGAACTTCCACTTCCTCTCTGTGTGTGTGTGTGTGTGTATGTGTGTGTCTGTGGAGGGCTCAGGTGCTCCTGGGAGACCAAGAACTTCCTCTGTGTGTGTGTGTGTGTGTGTGTGTGTGTCTGTCTGTCTGTCTGTGGTTGGGATCAGGTGCTCTTGGGAAGACCAAGAATTTCCTCTGTGTGTATGTGTGTGTGTGTGTGTGTGTGTGTGTGTCTGTGGTTGGGGTCAGGTGCTCCTGGGAGGCCCAAGAACTTCCCATGTGCGTGGGGGGCTGGGGTAGGTGCTCAGGGAACACCGGGGGTGTCAGCCTTGAGCTGCCCTCCTCCTGTCTGGGAGAAACAAGTAAATAAAGCCCATATTTCAAGCTTGATTTACTCTGGTACCACTGTGAAAGATGACGGCTCTTTAGGGAAATAAAGACAGGGCGAGGGAATCAGTGTACATAATGGTCATTCTGCTGATGGGCCAACAGATGTGAAGGGCGCGGACACGAGTAAGCGGCGTCCCCATGACAGGTCAGCGTTTCCCTCGCACTCTGCCATCGAGCTGCACACCCATGTTTAGCAGTAATAAAGAGTTTATTGGTGTTAAAGCCAAAGATTTTCTGACATAGGAGAGATTTTTCCTTTCATAACAAGAGTATTAAATCCTTTGTGTACGGAGCCTGGAAGAGACATGTAAAGCATTGTAGCTAGCGTCGCGAAAGGCCAGTTCGGACACCCAGGAAAGGCCGGAAGGCAGCGTCCGAGCAGGGCCTGTGCCCTGCGTGTTCGCACTCTTCCTCGTGCGGCCTCACCCCGACGCACCCGCCGCCCACCACGAAAAGGCTTAATTGAATCCTTGAGCTGAACAGCCCAGAGGAGGAGAAGGTGGGAGCCGGGCTCCCCACGTGGTACCCTTGGGGCTCTTCCCGAGTGCCGGAGTTGAGAGGGGAAGTCGGGAAGCTTCCTGGCCTCCTCCCGTGCATGCATGTGTACACGTGTCTGCCAGACTGTGACTGATGTATGTCTGTGTGCGTCTGTCGGGCTGTGACTGAGATGTATGTCTGTGTGCAAGTGTGTGAGTGTCTTTGAGCTCTGCGTGTACAAGTGTGTGCACATGTGTGGCGAATGTTTCATATTTTACATCTGTGCTCTGAAGGGTATGTCCCTGTGTGTGCCACGCCTAGGCCATGGGCGCGTGTGCTGCGTGTTGGCATGTGTCTGCTGCAGATATGTTCCCTGTGCACTGGGTGTCTGGGGCCAGCACAGCCTGTCGTGTCCATCTCTACACCTGACCGGCTGCCTGCTGTGACCACGTGGCTCTCTGGACTTCCCCCACGGTGACCGCTCCGCCAGAGGGGCCTTCATGCTACCTGGTGTAGAGAGACATGGAGAGGAGCATCCGCTGGGCTAGATCACAAGCGCGTGGACTGAAAGGTCACACTTGGGGGCTCTCCCCATCCCCACATTCTGCCGCTGCCCCTGCGGCGGCCCCCAGGTTAAGACGCTCTGCTTTGCTCGCGCCCCACTGCAGGCCCAGCCTGGTGCCCGCCTGCCCAGGGGCTGCGCAGAAAACCCCAGCTCCGGCCAGAGCAGGCTAACGAGCCCCCTCTGTGGAGGGCGGACTCAGGCCCCTGAGCACAGCTCCCGAGACACGTGGGGCGGCCGCTGCAGATCAGCCGGGCGGTAATGCGGGGCTGTCCCTGCCGCGCGCACCTAATTACCTGACAGGACGGCTCTGCTGTGCCCTCACCTTGTTAGGGCCCTGGCGGTGCGGTTCAGGCGGCCGGTCGCAGGTGTGCCTCGTTCACCTCGCTGCGGCGCGGGGCTTAATTGCACGGCGGTGGTTAGGAGAATTGGTGGGTGGAATATCAAATGACGAGCACGCCCGCGGCAGATGGTGCGGGAGGCGCTGCCGGGCGCAGGGGCTAGGTAGGCTGAGTTAATAAAAGATGTAAATTCGACCCTAAAGCAGGCGGGCCGCGCGCCGAGAAATTTAATTAAGTGCCCACGGTTGCTGCTCTGTCCAGGGGATGTCCTGCCCGGAGTGGGCTCACCAGGTGGGGAGGGCGCAGCACAGGGTGAACCCCCTGTTTCTAGAGCTCCACGGGCACCTGGGTGCCATGCATGGTGGTGGGTTCAAGGACGGAGGCTCTTCCTGCCTGAGCTCCAGGCTCTGCATAGGATGGCAGAGGGCAGGAGCCTCGGGAGCGGGGCTGTGTGTGGGTAGTGGGGCGGGCAGGAGCTCGGGAGCAGGACTCTGTGGGTAGTGGGACGGGCAGGAGCTCGGGAGCAGGGCTGTGTGTGGGTAGTGGGACGGGTAGGGCTCGGGTGAGGGGCTGTGTGTGGGTAGTGGGACGGGCAGGAGCTCGGGAGCAGGACTCTGTGGGTAGTGGGACGGGCAGGGGCTCAGTGCGGGCTCTGTGTGGGTAGTGGGACGGGCAGGAGCTCGGGAGCGGGGCTGTGTGTGGGTAGTGGGACCGGGCAGGGGCTCGGGTGAGGGGCTCTGTGTGGGTAGTGGGACGGGCAGGAGCTCGGGAGGCGGGGCTGTGTGTGGGTAGTGGGACCGGCCACGAGCTCGGGTGAGGGGCTGTGTGTGGGTAGTGGGACGGGCAGGAGCTCGGGTGAGGGGCTGTGTGTGGGTAGTGGGACGGGGTAGGGCTCGGGAGCAGGACTCTGGGTAGTGGGACGGGCACGAGCTCGGGGTGAGGGGCTGTGTGTGGGTAGTGGGACGGGCAGGGCTCGGGTGAGGGGCTGTGTGTGGGTAGTGGGACGGGCAGGGCTCGGGAGCAGGACTCTGTGGGTAGTGGGACGGGCAGGAGCTCGGGAGCGGGGCTGTGTGTGGGTAGTGGGACGGGCAGGGCTCGGGTGCGGGGCTCTGTGTGGGTAGTGGGCGGGCAGGAACTCTGCCTTTCCTGGGCACCCCCCAGAGTAGGCTGGACACAGGGACAGGCTTCAGAGAAAACGTCGCACACGTCCAAGCGCAAAGGTGGCCGGGCAACGGGGCTGAGAAGGGCCCGTCTGCAGGTGACAGAGACGAAGGCGCTGTGGCAGTCCCAGCCCCTGCAGGGGCTCGTTCGTTCCCACACTCACATTCCTGTTGATCCATGTGCTTGTGGTGCCCATGTGCTGGGTCAGCAGCAGGAGCCCACAGCACACTGTTGGCCCCACTGCAGGCCTGCCAGGCCCGTGGGGGACGTCCAGGCCCGTGGGGGGACGTCCAGGCCCGTGGGGGGACGTCCAGGCCGGTGAGGGGCGTCCAGGCCGGTGGGGGCGCCCAGGCTGGTGGGGGCGTCCAGGCCGTGGGGGTGGCGTCCAGGCCCGTGGGGGACGTCCAGGCCCGTGGGGGACGTCCAGGCCCGTGGGGAGTGTCCAGGCCGGTGGGGGGCGTCCGGCCTGCCTGTGCGCGTGCTGATGGGCACTGTGCAGGAGCGGGCCACTGCTCAGCAGAGGGGGTGCTTGGGGCCCTGCCTGCCGCCCAGCACTTGGTCTCGCTCCGTGTGGGCTGGGGTCTGTGCTTGCTGACTGCTGTGCCAGACTCTAAAGTGTGGGGTGGGCACAGGGCAGCGCTGCGGCTGGGGTCGCTGGTCGCTGTCCCTGGGCACCTGCCTCTCACTATCGCCCCCTAGGGGCAGCCCTGGAGGAGTCCGGTGTCTTGTCTGATGACCCTAACACCCCTCCCCCTGTTTGTATTTTTATAGATTCTTTCTAAAGTTTTTCCTCAAGTGCAATCAGAACTGTCTGAAGAATGCCGGCAACCCCGGGATATGCGGAGATTCCAGGTATGTGGAGCACCGTGCTGTGGCCGAGCTGGACTCTCGGGCCAGCAGCTGCCCAGAGGGGCACCCAGGCAGCCAGATGAAAGGGTCCTTCTGAGGGTCTGGTGAGCTCAGCTGGACTCGCTGAGGATGAACTTGGCTGGTTC
The DNA here is from genome assembly GCA_021461705.1 of Cryptotis parvus. Classification (NCBI taxonomy): domain Eukaryota; kingdom Metazoa; phylum Chordata; class Mammalia; order Eulipotyphla; family Soricidae; genus Cryptotis; species Cryptotis parvus. Next base: position 149,358 of record JAJIBD010001237.1, read on the forward strand.
CAGAGAGCATTGTCCATTGGGCTGGACACCCTCCTCTGGCCCTGCCCCGCCCCTGCTTGTCAAGAGTTGGGCTGCAGGGGCGCATGCTATGGCCACCCCCAGCCATGGCCAGCCTAGAGGCCTGCTCTGATGGACGGTGATGAGCCAGGCCCTGACGCCCCTGGGTGGCCTCCTCCTGGCTACTTGGAGGTGGCCACAGAGCCTATGCTGGGAAATCTGCTCTCAGGGCCAGTGATGGGGGGCCAAGGGGCCACTCTGCTATGGCCTACGGGCTGTGAGCTGGACCTTGGGCCCACGTGAAGGGAGTCGAGCCCCGACCGTGCGGACCCTCTAAACTGCACCCTTATTTGCTGCCATTTCCTTTGCTGAGGGCTCAGGCTTCGCCCAGGATAGCCTCGAGTGTCAGGAGGATGGGCAGGGACTCAGGCCTGGGTGCTGGTTGGTTACAGTCCCCTGGGGACTGGGTGTGGGTGCTGGCCGGGTACAGGGTCCCCCAGGGACTGGGTGCTGGCCGGGTACAGGGTTCCCCAGGGGCTGGGTGTGGGTGCTGGCTGGGTGCAGTTCTCTTCACTGGCTTCTGCAGGGCGAGGGCATGGAGCCTCATCTCTGTCTCTTCATTCTAAGGAGATTCTGGCGGGTTCCCATGCTGTCGCTGGCCTCTGCCTCTGCAGGGAGAATCTCTGCAGAGAATCTCGAAGAGTGACCTCTGGGTGGACGGGAGGCCAGAGAGAGCTTGCCTGTGATGGCAGCCACATGAGCTCAGAGAAGGGCCTTGGGCAAAAGGAGCACCAGGTCAGGAGCAGGGGGGACAGGAGCACGGGCAGGAGCACGGGGGCAGGAGCACGAGGACAGGAGCACTGGGGCAGGAGCACGGGGGCAGGAGCACTGGGGCAGGAGCACGGGGCAGGAGCACGGGGGCAGGAGCACCGGGGCAGGAGCACCGGGGCAGGAGCACTGGGGCAGGAGCACGGGGCAGGAGCACTGGGGCAGGAGCACCGGGCAGGAGCACTGGGGCAGGAGCACTGGGGCAGGAGCATGGGGACAGGAGCACCGGGGCAGGAGCACGGGGGCAGGAGCACTGGGGCAGGAGCACGGGGCAGGAGCACTGGGGCAGGAGCACCGGGGCAGGAGCATGGGGACAGGGAGCACGGGGCAGGAGCATGGGGACAGGAGCACTGGGGCAGGAGCACGGGGCAGGAGCACAGGGGCAGGAGCACCGGGCAGGAGCACTGGGGCAGGAGCACCGGGGCAGGAGCACGGGGCAGGAGCACTGGGGCAGGAGCACCGGGGCAGGAGCATGGGGACAGGAGCACGGGGCAGGAGCACCGGGCAGGAGCACGGGGACAGGAACACGGGGGCAGGAGCACCGGGCAGGAGCACGGGGCAGGAGCACGGGACAGGAGCACCGGGGCAGGAGCACCGGGGCAGGAGCACGGGGACAGGAGCACGGGGGCAGGAGCACCGGGCAGGAGCACCGGGACAGGAGCACCGGGGCAGGAGCACCGGGACAGGAGCACCGGGGCAGGAGCACCGGGACAGGAGCACGGGACAGGAGCACCGGGGCAGGAGCACCGACAGGAGCACCGGGGCAGGAGCACTGGGGCAGGAGTCCTTTGGTGCCACCCTGAGCAGAGTTGCACCTACTATGGTCACTCCATGCCTCCTGCTGACCTCCTGCCTGTCAGATCGACAGCGAGGCTCAGAGGCCCCCGCAGCCCTTGCCTTGTCCACTCCTGGCCTGGGCCCTTTGTGGTGGGCACTGGGGCCGGCTGCTCCCTGTGCCCACACTCTGATGGCTAACCCGGACGCTGGGCCTGGGTCTCTTTCCACTTTCCTTTCTCCCTTTCCTGTTTCTTCACGTTTCCTGCTCGGGCCGCACGTGGGCCTCCAGCAGCCTTAGCAAGACCCTCACAGCCTGGCAGTGACTCCAGGAAACCGACTCTGGGGTGCCCAGGGATGGCTAAAATGCCTTAATGCCTTACCTGCCGCACTGTGGCTCTGGCCTCAAGTCCTATCATTTATCTTTAATCAATCATTTTCTGAGTGGACTTAAAGTATATATATATATATATATATATATATATATATATATATAGAGAGAGAGAGAGAGAGAGAGAGAGAGAGAGAGGGGAGGGAGGGGAAGGAGGAGAGAGAGCCTGAGAGAAAGGGCGGGAGGGAGAGGTGAGGCGCAGGCTCCAGCTCACAGAAAGCTCTCACGGGAACCCTAACATGCTCTTCCACCAGGGGTCTCCTCTGCTGGGTGCCTGGGCCCTGGGGTGGCACCATGGCCGATCGTGAGGGCAGGCAGTTCCCTGCCTTGGACACAGGCCCCTTCTACCCCCACTGCCCACCTGGGGAGCAGCGTCCCTCCTAGGGGAGCCAGGGCAGCCAGAGTCAGCCCTGCCTTGGAGCGTCCTGGGTGCGGACCCTACTCGGTGCGCAGGAAGTAGGGGGCTGGGCGGCCTCTCTGGGTTCTCATCCTTCCCTGACCGACTCTGCGCCTTGGGTGGGATTGTCCGAGAGAAGGGCAGGCCTGACTGCCAGACCCTGTTTGTCCGTCCCCGGCCAGCGAGCAGGGACAGGAAAGACCCCAGCACTCATCCGACAGGTGCTTTGCCAGGTGAAAGTTCAGCTTCATGGACTGAAGCACGCTCACGTGTGTGTATGTATGTGTGTGTATGTGTGTGCGGGGGGCTGCTGGTGTGAAGCAACTCTGCTTTGAATTCACACGGCCCCCTGCAAGGGGGAGCAGTCTCAAGCGAACTAATTTTAATTAGATAAACTACCTGATCAATACGTGAGCAGATCAATCCAAACAGCGGCTTTACAGTGCGTGGCTGGCGGGGCTTTGGGGCGCTAATGGCTGGAAGCCGCCGGCTTCCCGCCTCGGATGCTCTGCTTAGCATCACAGGAGATTAAAGTGCAATTAGTGTCACTGATCAAAACAGCAGCTCCCGCCAGCGCCCCCAACACTGAGGGACATAGTGGACGGATGGGGCTTTGGACTCACACCCTGGGCCGCGCCCGCCGACCCCGTCCTCACACGCTCTTGTCTCTGCAGGTTGTTGTGTCCACCACGGTCAACGTGGACGGCCACGTGCTGGCCGTGTCTGACAACATGTTCGTCCACAACAACTCCAAGCATGGGCGGCGGGCACGCCGCCTCGACCCGTCAGAAGGTACGGCCCCCTTCTTATCTGGAAAATGGTAGGCATCGAACACACCTCACCCACCAGCTCCTCTCATCCCTTTCTGTCTGCCCATGTCGGGTCGTTCTTGCCGGGGCCCTTTGAGCCCAGGCCGGGTGGGGCCGTGCCCTGCCGGGGTCCTCGCCACCCTTGGCTCCCCTGGTCTGTGTGCCGGCGTCCCTCTGCGGGGGAGCTCCCTCTGGGTTGAGTGAGACCATTGGTGGGCACTGAGGCCTGTCTGTCCCCGTGCTTGGGGCACGCGTGGGCAGGGGCACCACCTCGTCTGCACATGCTGTGTGCACGCATGTATTTGGGGGAGGAGCAACATATAGTTTCATTTCCGCCAAATGCTTCCTGGTGAGAGACTCCCGGGTGCTTGTGAAAAGCGGCATCTGGGGGTAATGCCGCAGGGGTAGCCAGGGGAGCAGAGCAGCGGCAGCCACGGAGTCCTCAGCGGCCCTGCGCCGGCACCCCACTCGCCAGCCGCCCTTTGAAAGAAGGTCCGTCTCCTCTGAGCCACGCCCCATTCGTCCCAAGGCTCTGGCTGACCGCGCAATGACTCTTCCTGTGCAAAGGGGAAGCGCAAACCAAATGGGGACCGCGTCGTTTGGAGCAGCTGAAACCAGCCATTTTTGGGCCGATCCCTAAATGGGGGGCTTGAGCTCGGCAGCCCGCCCTCGCGGGTGGAGCAGGTGTGACGATCAGCGGACCCAAACCCAGACAAGATGAGAGCACGATTTCGAATCTGTCCATGAAAATAAACTAATTTGTTTTTCTACATTAATGACTAAGGTATAAGAGAACGAAAATATAATAATTAAAGGTCGCCCTGGGTGCTGCAGCCGTTAGAATCTGTGACGTCCTGTTTATCTCCTTCCTGTGCTCCAGAGCTAGGTGTGTGCTTTGCTTAGCAACCATCACTAATGAGGTTCACAATTAAGAAAGTTGAATCCCTGCCCCTCAGTTCCTGCTTCCCCAGGGGAGCCAGCGCTGGCTTCGCGTGAGGCTCAGGAGCCCCCAGCTCTCTGGTGACGGGTTAGAGTCTGGGTCCAAAACCAGCTCCTCTAATGAGCTATTATGATCCGAGCAAAGCACAGTATTTATTTTTATAAGTAGTGTGGAAAAGCATTTGACTGTAAGCAGAAAATACAGCATTTAGAAAAATCAAGCCACTTGTGGCGGCGGCGAGGCGATCAAAGCCAGCCACTCGCGGCCGTGGAGCCGAGACGTACTTGCTGGCTGTTTCTCCGTGTCGTTTCTCACGATTCTGGCAACAACTAAATGCTTCGCTTTCTTCGAAGAGACCAAAAATTTGCTCGCTCCAGCCGAAAGTGAGGAATGATGTCATGATGCAAAGGGGTGACTTGAAGAGGGGCGACTGGCCACTGGTGGTCCGGGCCTGCTGGCCGGGGTCTGGCGCCCACCCCGCCCCTTCCCGGGAGAGCGGCTGCCGGGAAGTTCATTTTGGGGCTCGGCCCCCTTCATTTCAGAAGCACGTTTCCGCCCTGCCCAGTGGGTGCAGCTCACAGGGACGGCGTTGCCTTTGGCTCCCACCAGTGCCTGACGGAGCAGGTGCCCCTTCACCCACAGAGCTGAGTGCGGGCGCCCCTGGCGAGCACCTCATTGCCCAATCCCGCGGCTCTGCCAGCAGTGTGCACACACTCCTGATGGTTTCCAAGTAAACTAATTCCCCCTGCTGCAGCCATGGACGCCTGCCACCACGTCCTTTGAGCGTCCAGACAGCAAGGCAGATTATTTACAGTATTGAGGGCAAGGAGGGAGCCGACCCGCTGCCTGCAGCGTGGACCAGAGGACGCGGGTTCCTCCTCTCTCTCCTGGTCACTTGCGCCTCCTCAAGGGCTCCAGCCCTGTCTAAACCTTTCCTGCGCCCGCCCAGCACCAGCCTACAGCACCGGAGCGATTTGCATGCCAAGTGCCGTGAATGCGGTTAGGTTTATGCAATAAGGACAAGCGGATCCGGGCTGCGGGGCTTTAGCGAGTTAAGGGGAACAGATGGCCCAAGGAGAGGTAAAGGTATAATCCTATCAGCTGAGTATCAGCCCGCCATCTGGACATCCCCAGCACAATTACAAGACATTTTAGCAGGCAGAACAAAGAAATCTTCGGGAGGCAAGATTAGGCCTGTTTGAGTGCTTCAATATTGTGAATTCAGGGAAGGTGACAAATGCCGTGATATTACTCCAGAGAGCTGCTGATTAACGGAGCGGACGGGAGGCTGCCCCGAACAGAACACGGGACAGGGCAGGCGGACCCCGAAGGAAGAGACGGCCCGCCCGGGGTTGAGGTGGCATGGCTTTGCCCTTCTGGGGTGCTGTCCCTTGCCACCGGGCACAGGCAGGTGCAGGTGGGAGGTCCTGAAGTGGGCGCTGCCCTCCTGGGCTGGGGGCCCTCCAGCTCATATGCCCCCTCCTGGAGGCCCGGGCCACGAAAGGGATGGGAGACCAGGCTCAACCTTCAGGGCTGGGGGAGAACCCAGGAGCACACACACACATGCAGGCCTGTACACACCCGTTCACACACACATGCATGCACCACGCACGTACCCACGCGTGCACCATGCAGGCACCAGGCTCTGCTTATGCACCCTCGCAGGCACCTACACGCCAGGACGATGCCCGTGCTGTGAGCACCCAGAGGGACGGACCCTTCCTCTCTGCCCGCAGGGTGCTGTGTGTGCCCATCATTAGGTCGCTAGCGCTGTCTGTGTAATTCATCTTGCCGTGTGCCCACTGAGCACACGTCCCTCTCCCTGCACATTGAAATGTATGTAAATGTGGCAGCGGGCGGCCGGCCACTCCAGCGGTGGCGCCTCGTGCACGACTGCGGCCCCACTTCTTCTCCTCCTCTGTTTCCCCCCTTTCTCACCTCCAAAGTAAATTTGTTTACTGTAATTTTTTTTTTGTGAATTATTTGCCGTAATTGGCCGCGCTGATGAAGGTCAGCCCCTTGGAGGAGTCTTGCCAGCCTTTGGAGAGCTGATCCTTTTCAAATGCTCTCCATGCAATTAAGAAAAGCAAATGTCATTCGGAAGCCTCAGAAATGAAAATTTGTATGAACTTATTAGCATGAAGTCAACAGCGCTAGTTAAGGGCAGGTTCCCAGTGTGTGCTCTGTGCGCGCTCGCAGAGCCGCGCGGGGAATGAGCAAATATAACCCCCGCTAGTCCAACATTAAAGCAAACAAAGGAAGGTGGCTTGTCGGCGCTCGACAACAATAGCTAATGGTGATTAACTAGACGCGCCCGGAGCGCAGCCCGTCAGGGAAGCGGCTTCCGGAAACGCCGCTTATCGGCGCACAGCCCTGACCCGGGCCAGGAAGATGATTTATCAGAAGCCCAGCGACACGGGGCTCACGCAAGATGAACAGCCTAATAAGGCCCCCGGCGTCCTTCGGAGGGCCCCTGGCTGCACGCCAGGCCGGGGGGCCACGCCTGGAGCTGGGCTGCCTGGTCCCAGCCGGCCCTGCTGGCCACCGCTCTGGAGGCACACAAAGGTCGCCTCCAGGGAAAGAGCACGTCCTGTCCAGGGGCCAGAGCTGCCCCTCCGTCGCAGCTGGCCCCTCCACAAAGTTGGGGCCGAGAGAGGGTGTCTTGGAGCCGGGCAGGAGTGGAGTGTCTGGGGGACCCTCTGGGCAGAGATGGAACCCCGGGCCGCTGACATTCCTGCAGCAAGCGGACACCTCACCTCCCCTCCCCCCAGCAGCCTTTTCTTTGTGTGCCAAAGCAAGGTCCAGGATTCTCAGGGGCCCCACCCCTGGCAGGGAGACCCTGTCCCCTGGGAGGGAGGGTGTCTGCCGCACCCCTCCTTTGCATGCGGGGAAGAAGGAAGGGACACAGAGTGGCAGAGCCCTGATCAAAGGCTAGGACACAGCGCCCCTCTCCCGGGAGCCAGGCTCGCTGTCTCCCGCCCGCCGCCCTCCCCAGCTGGCTAATAACTCATGCAAATGTGGAGACCCCGGAGACAAAGGGAGGTCAGGCCAGCGGCTCGGGGACTCCTGTCGACAAACAGTATTAGATGTAAAATGTGTGCCTTTGACAAAGGTACTAATATAGTGCTTTTGACTTTTTTTTCCTGATGCAAAGTGAAAAGTAGTAATTGTGGCGTGTCAGAGGGAAATGAAGTTTTGAACCAAAGGCAAAGTTGGTGGATGAAAAAGCCCAATTAGCTGCTCGTGATTAAGGACGAGCAAGGCGTGTGCACAACATCTGGTCCCCCACCGCCCCTGCCCGTCTCTGCCCCATCTGTCCTGGGGAGCGGATAGACCGACTGCATCTCCAGTGATGTCACTCACCTGTAACAGTCAGGTTGCCCTGACGTATAATTTGCTCCATCAAGCCATTGTTCTTTTGCCCCCGCTCACTAGTATTCCGCGGGGTGGTCTTTGCTTCATAAAACATGGACTAGTTCGCTTCCCACACACCCACACGCCCGTCTCTGCTCTTTGTGTGTGGTTGGGCTGGGTGGGGGGCGCTGAGCTGGCCACCCCCGGCTGGGCTCTGAGCGCCGCTGTCTGTCTCGTGAACAGCCACTCCCTGCATCAAGGCCATCAGTCCCAGTGAAGGCTGGACGACCGGGGCGCCACCGCCATCATAATCGGAGACAACTTCTTCGACGGGCTCCAGGTTGTGTTCGGAACCATGTTGGTGTGGAGTGAGGTGAGTCTTGGCCCCGGGTGGCCCAGCCCCTGGCACCAAGGGCCAGAGCTTGACGGGGCCAGACCCGCCCCTGCCCTGGGTTTCCCACCTGCCACGGGCCCGTGCGCGGAGCGGCTCGAGTAGCAGCTGGTAGCGGCTTTCAGTGAATGACGCCTGTGGTCTTCCCTGTAGCCAGCGAGACCCTCGCAGCATCCCCCTAGAGAGCGCAGTGGGTCTTGCGGCTCAGGGAGAAGCCGCAGCTTCTGAAGCTGAGGCTAGGATTGGTTTCTGCGTGTTGGGGTTTGGGGGCCCAGGTTTTCTGTGGCGGGTTTATTCAGGGGCAGCTCCCAGCCTCTGTGGCCAGGGCTAGGCGGGATCAGGCGCCCCCGTCCTGCTGTGTAAAAGGCCAGCGCCTTCCTGCTGCCCTGGACCCCACCTGGTCGGTCTGAGCTCTTGCGGCTGGTGCCCTCCCTTGGCGAGCTGCTCACGGCTGCCCTGTGGTTCCAGCTGATCACGCCCCACGCCATCCGCGCAGACGCCGCCTCGCCACATCCCTGGGGTCGTGGAAGTGACGCTGTCCTACAAGTCCAAGCAGTTCTGCAAAGGTGCCCCCGGACGCTCGCGTACACGGGTGAGTGCAGCCATGCCCCGAGTCTGTACTGCGTGAGTGTAGCCGTGCCTCCTGGTCTCATGTGCATGGTCAGTACAGCCCCGCCCGCTGGTCTCCGGCGACACGGGTGAGGTCCATGGTGCTTCTGAACAGGGGCGCCCGGCCTCGGGAGGTGCAGCACGCGTGTCTGCCCCATGGTCCAGCCGGGCCCTCTGGGGAGGATGTGGTGACCCTCCCCGCACGAGCCCAGCCAAATGAGTTGGAGGTCCCTGTTACCTTTGCTTTAGTGTCTAGGGAGCAAAGTGAGGGGCTGCCAGCCGAGGAGCCCCGGTTCCCACTGGGGCAGAGATGTGGAGGGGTGACCTGCCGCTGGGCTTCCGCGCGAGTCCCTGCCCCTGGGGGCTTAGTGCCAGCGCCCTGTTACAGAGCGTGACCGCCGGGGCCCCCTTCCCTGAGACTGCAGGGCTGGGTCCCCGCGTGTCTTCTGGGGTGCTCTGGGGGACTTCCAGGGGACCCCAGAAACGTCCAGGCACTGGGTGGGCTGCTTTTTCTCCCAGTCCTGTCACCTGCCTGACTGCCCTACCTGTGGGACAGCTGGGTGGTCCCGGGGGAGGAGTCTTCTAAGGACGTGTGTCCTGCGGGTGAGATGGCCGAGGGCTTTGGCGGGCACCCTGGCCGTGCCCACCCTGCTGCCCGAGGCCCACGCTGACAGGCTTCCCCACACCTGGCCCTGGGGCCTTGTGGGGGCCCTGAGCCTCCCCTGGGTCTACTCCCAGGCCCGCCACCCGCTGTGGCTCCAGGCTGTGCCTGAGGTTGGGTCTAAGGCAGGCGGGGCCCCTCCTGTGGGGCTCCCTTGAGGTGTTGGGGAATGGAGCCTCGGGGTGCTGCCTCCCAGTGTGAAAGAGTGGACACGGTCTCAGCTGGGCACCGGCTGGGTGGGGCCAGCATCAGTGCTGTGCCGGGCGGGGGTTTCTGCTGTGGTGGTGTCCCTCCAGTGGCCACACACGTGAGCGTGTCCACAGGCAGCATATGTGTGTGTCCATGGGCAGCGGGTGTGTATCCACGGGCAGCGGGTGTGTGCCCACAGGCAGCGGGTATGTGTATCCATGGGCAGCGGGTGTGTGCACACAGGCAGCGGGGGTGTGTATCCACGGGCAGCGGGTATGAGAGTGTCCATGGGCAGTGGGTGTGGAGTGTATGTCCATGGGCAGTGGGTGTGTATGTCCACAGTGTGTGTCCACGGGCAGTTGGGGTGTGTGTTCACGGGCAGCAGGTGTGTGTCCACGGGCAGCGGGTATGTGTCCACGGGCAGCGGGTGTGTGTCCACGGGCAGCGGTGTGTGTCCACGGGCAGCGGTGTGTGTGTCCATGGGCAGTGGGTGTGTGTGTCCATGGGCAGTGGGTGTGTGTGTCCACGGGCAGCGGGTGTGAATGTCCACGGGCAGCAGGCATGTGTTCCCAGGCAGTGGGCACGTGAGCATGTCCACGGGCAGTGGATGCGCTTCCTGCCAGAGCCCAGGTCTTGGCTGCCCCCCCATGGTGGGCAGGTGCCCTCTGCCTGTTTCTCCTCAGCCCCTCACAGCCCTGGCGACAAAGTGACCAGCCCTGTCGGTCATCTTCGGCGTCCCTGCACAGCGGCTGGCCCAGCTCCTGTCTGCTGCCCCTTGGCACTCGGACAGGCTCCGGCCGTAGGCTAGAGCCTGCACGTTGGTTCCTAGTGGCCAGGAAGTGACTTTGCCACTGCCCAGCTGCTTTGGTGGGGGGCTGTGCCTGGTGGGGGGGGGTGTCCGTGTCTGTGCCCACTCAGGGGCTTGTGCCCTGTGAGGGCCCGTGAGCGCTCCTGAGGGAGGGGCTGCAGGCTTGGTGGGACCCAGCAGCACCTCCGGGTGCCCCACCCTGGCGGGCCAGTCTTAGGGAGGGCAGTGCCTGGCCACACCCTGCAGTGGCGGAAGGCAGCCCCCAGGCGCCCCTGCCCTTGTCCCAGCACCCACCGTCCTTCCCTTCCCTTGAGCCGTAACAGGGGCTCCGACGGCCTCCCCAGGGCCTAGCGGCGCAGATACATTTCAAACTGTAAACTGCGCTGGGGAAGGGGGTCGTGACCTGTCTGACCTGGAAACTTCTGTCTGATTTCACCGCCCTGAAATTGATGGGGACGGTGAGGCAATCACTGACAGGTGCCCCAGCCCCAGAGCCGAGCCAGCCCTTCTGCGGCCCTGCGGGCGGGCGCCGTCCCCTGGGCATCTGCCTGTCATCAGCGTCGCCCGCCCGAGGCTGCTGGACACCTCCAGTGACCCTTCCCACTGCCGGCAGGCAGGCCTGGGGATAATGACCCTGGGCAGCCGCGGCCCCGCCCCTGCCGCTGCTCCTGGGTAGTGAGAAAGGCCAGGCTCTGCCCCTGTGCCCCCGGGAAGGACGGCCACCAGGCCCTTCCGCCGGGCCCTCAGCCGGGCTTTCAACTCTGATAAAGACACAATTACCTCGGGAGTCTGCGGCGCTGAGTTGATTAGCACGGTGAATTAAAAGAAGAAGACAAGTGACATGTCCGGCCCTCCGCGCGCTTCCCTGGATTCCCGTGAGACTCACCCCTGTTGTAAGAAGGTCAGAAATGAGAGCCCGAGAACAATTTTCGAGCCCGCTCGCACTTAGGAGCAGAATTAACAATCACTCTGTATGTAATTGCCAGTTAATAGTAAATTGCCTTGCAGACTGTAAAATGCAGTGTAAACGGGCAGGAACCTAAAATTAAATTAATGAGATATTTGCTGCATTTAAAAGTGAATAGTGCAAATTAATATCAGAGCGTGATGCTTGTTTTAATATTTGTCTAATAGTGTGTCGTTTGCCGAGTTAATGCTAATTAAGGGAGAAGCCACGGGGCCTTACCTGCGCTGTTGGCCTCCAGGTGACTCCCTCACCTCACCCACAGAAAGGCCTCAAAGGGTTAAGAGTAATAAAGGAAATCATTTTTAATTAGCATACAAGCATGAGGTGCTATTTGATTAAGACAAATTGGAATTTGTGTGTTTCTAATTGAAATGAGACACACAAACTACTTTTACAAACACCTGTTCGAGGAGCACAGTTCGCCTCCGCACGGCCCTCCCGGGCTTGTTCCAGCCCCCCGGGACGGCCCCCGAGCCCTCCCAGGAGTGGATTCCCTGAGTGCGGAGCCAGGAGCAAGCCCTGAGCACCACCGGGTGTGGTCCCCAAACAAAACAGACAAACCCAAAAAGTAATCCCCAAATCCAAAGCCTAAACATTGTTCAAGTGCCGCATCCAGCAGGAACAAGCTTCCAGGCGCCTCCCGAGATGGCCCCTCATTCCAGCTGTGCTGGTGTCCACAGGCCCTCAGGCGGCACCGATTGACCGAGGTGAGGGGCGTGGGTCCGGCTTGTTCCAGCAGCACTTCCTGAGACTGGGGGGTGTTCGTTGGCTCCCGCCAGCGTCGGGCTGTGCTTGAAAACTGGCCGTGGGGCCCACCCGCAGCGGTGACGCGTGGCGGCAGCCACCCCTCTTGGCCCAGCCCGTGTTTCTCAGGAGATCTGTGCGTGGGACACGGGCCGCGCCCACAGCTTGGGACCCAGGGCAAGCCGGCCGTGTCAGGCCCGTCACACTCATGGCTTGTAGCTGGAGAGCAAGTGCTTCTCGGTTGTGTCCCTGAGTCAGGTTGTTCGCACTCAGCAAAACGGCCAGCGCTTTCCTCTGGCCCCGTGGCCATGGAGTCAGCCCTAAGGTTTGGGGCGTCTCAGCCTTTTGGTGCTGGACACTCGTCCCATAAGCAAGGCTCCATGGCCTCCCTGTCCCTCCCCGATAAATAAGGCTCCGTGGCTCTCCCCGCCAGCTGGGGTGTCCATGCTGTCTGGAGAGCGGATACCTGGGCTTGTGAGGTCAGCTCCAAGGACAGTGTGCACAGGCCCCAACCGGGCTGTCTCCTGGCCTCTCCACAACAAGCAGCTGGACAGTTGCCCAGCCAAGGCCCCCTCCTGAGCTGCCTGGGGCGGGGCTCCATGCCGTTGCCCCCTCCCCACCCGTGCATGTGGTGTTGGTTGGCTTGTTGGCAGGGACCTGCATGAGGAGCTGAGCCGAGCCGTGGGTGCCCGCCCACTGGCTGTGTTGGGGGCTGTCGCCGCAGGGCTCCAGCCTTGGGGCCATACAAGGGGCTTTCCTGCCTCCCTTGTACTGGGCTGTGGTGGCGAGAGTGCCCGGCGTGTGGGGCCGCCGGCGGCTCAGCCCCCTCTGCGGGGTCCGGGTGGGCTGACTCGTCCCTCCGCCTCACAGGGGCAGCCGGAGACACACAGGGTTTGTGCTCTGGTACAAGTAGACTATTTGTCCTAATCAGTGACACCCATTTACCGGAATTGCTTAAAAATGAACTATACCTCATACAGAAATCGCACATTTAGAGAGTTCCATTCATCATCTGGAAATTGAGGCCAGTAAACTTTCCTGCTCCTCCTGTGGGATCATAGACATGCATCAAAATGTTAAAAATGATTGGTGAGAGGGAGCTGTCACCCATTTATCAAGGAAAAGAACATTATTTGCTAATTTCCCAAGCAGACCGGTGACAGGGTGCTCCGTCTTTGGACCCATGGTGACCACCGCGCCTTTCTGTTATTAGTACAAGTCAAGCGCTTTTGGGCAGTTGCTAACAAGACACATGTGTCTGTCACGAGCCGGGCCCTTTCCAAGGGGCTCTGACCGAAGCCTGCTCCCGCGCCCCATTGGCTCCGGCACCCAGCCGGCGCGCGCCGGGAGGGGGCACCCTGATAAATCACAAACTTTGTGTGTCAAGGTGAAGCTATCGACTCGGGCACCCGCCCGGCACTGGCGCGGAGAGCGGGAGTCATTCATCTTGCCCAAAGGACAAAAGAGTCACCCGGGTCTCTGTGGCAAATGGCCAGGCTGTGGGGCGCAGGCCTGACCCTCTGCCCGCCAGCCGGCTGGGCTGGGCTTGCAGGTCCCTCAGCAGAGTCAGGGGGCCAGGCCCAGGCGAGCCCCTTTGGGAGCCAAAACTTCTGCTAGTGTCGTGGGAGGGTGGGACGCTTGGACGGCGTGGCTGGGGGCAGTGGTGCCGGTGCCCAGAAGTGAGGGGACACTAGCTCGTCCTCAGAAACCTTCAGGCTCTCACGAGCCCGGAGCCGCCTGCACCGTCTGAGGCTGGGCCCAGCTCCGGGGCCGCCGTCCTCTCAGACAGCTGAGCTGTGTCCGCCGGCCTTCTGGCGGCTGCAGAAGACACTTGAAGCAGGGGTGCGGCCCTCCCAGCTGGGAGCGGGGCCACCCCCAGAACCGTCTCACCCCAACAAGAGACGCTTCCTGTAGGCTGAACTCGTGTGGGCAAGGCGAGGGCATGGGACCAGCACAGCCAAGGGGATGCCCCAGGGCATGAGGCCCTGAAGGACGGAGGCCCCCACCCCACCCGGTGTCCGTCATTGCTGGAAGCTTCTGGAAGCTGCCTGTGACCCCTTTGGTTTGCGACCCACGCCTGCCCTCACGGACCCCCTTTTCTTAGGCCCCCTGCACGGAAACCCCAGAGCCCCTACCCCCAGCATCTCACCGTTGAGAAGCCGAGCTAAGGAGGTGGAACGGACGGGTGGGTGGGGGGGGGTGCCAGCCCATCTCTGCTCCTTTCCCAGAATCCCCCCAGCCCCTCCTATCTCAGTGGTCCCCAGAGGAAGGTGGTGCCTGGCCCCTTTCTGCAGCCAGGATCCAGCACCCAGGCTGACCATTAGCCCAGGCTGACCATTAGCCCGGCTGACCACTAGCCTGGGCTGACCACTAGCCTGGGCTGACCATTAGCCCGGGCTGACCATTCCCCAGACTCAGCCACATCTTGGTGCAGGGACCCCCTATCTCAGGCCATGCACCCGCACAGGCGGGACCCCCTGACCAGCACCGAGGTCTTGCCTGGCTCCCTGTGGCTGCAGGGACCCCCAAGCAGAGAGGACGCTGGGGCAGTCTGGCCTATGTGTGTGGAGCTGGGCGGCGTGTCCCGCGGGGAGGGGTGCATTTCTGTGCTGCAGGGGGACTCAGGCAGCCCAGGCCCCCTCCACCGGGAGCTCAGGGCCCGGACTCAGGGCGGAGCCAGCACTGTGCACTGCGCAGTCCCAGGTCTATGCGCCATGGAGCCTGTCTCACGGCCATGGGTGTGCCCGGAGCCCATGGAGTGACCAGGCTGGGGCGGGTCGCGTACCTGTATCTGGGCTCCCCTGGTGGCACCGGGCTCTGCTGGCCTCCTCAGGAAGGAGGAGCCCCACCTCGTCTGCCGGCGACTCTGCGCGCCCAGCACCCAAGTGACCAGTTCTGGGGTCCCTGTGAAGGGAAGGGGCCCTGCGTGGCTCCGGGCCACACACAGCTGCTGGCTTCTGTGGACTCTGAGCAGACGGGAAGGGCAGAGCAGGGGTTAGTGAAATAGTCCTAGAAGGCTGGGGTGGGGCGGAGGGCTGAGGCAGCAGCGATTTCTGGGGCGGTGGAGGAGAGGTGGCTGGGAGTGGTGCTGGGCCCCAGTCGGGAGGAAGGAGGCCAAGGCCAGAGACGCTGGAGGGTGCGGGGGAGCGGGCTGGGCAGAGCCCAGGGGAAGGCCGAGACCCTTCAGGTCCTGACTGTCTTGACGACGGGAGACCTGACCCAGGAGCCTGGCCGGGGCAGCGCTGGCCCCTGTGGACACTTCCTTTCTGCTCCCAACTCAGTGTCCAGCTGGGAATTAAAATGCAGTGAGGGCCGGAGCCATAGTGCTGTGGGCGGAGCCTTTGCCTTGCACGCAGCCCACCCGGTTGGTTCCCTGGCGCCGCACACGGGCCCCCAAGCCCTGCTGGGCCTGAGCACAGACAGGTGTGGCTCCCCGTCCCTCCCAGAGCCTGGGCTGGGGCAATGCTGGAGCCTCGGGCAGCCCCGGGCGGGGCTGGGGCCATGCCCTCTGCTGCCCGCACTCCAGAGGTCCAGACGCCCACCGTCCAGCCATAACGGGGCAACATTGTACCTCGGGAGACCCACGTCCACACTGCACCCCTTCCTGTCCGCAGCGTCGTCCACACGTGGTCATCCCTCAGGGAGTGTGTGATGGAGCCCCACGCCGCTGTCCCCTCCCCTGCTCCCCATCCTGGCCGCCACAGACTTACTTCTTTCTGGGCCCAGCCTCTGCCTGGCACTTCCTGTCCTCCGAGCCCTGGCGCAGTGTCTCCTGGCCCGCACCCTGTGTCGGGGCTCCTGGGGTGGCTCTGGCACCTGCGCCGGTCACCTTCCATGATGGACACGTGCTGCGGAAGCGCCAGAGCACGTGACACTCCCTGCCAGTTCCGTGAGGAAGTGGGGGAGTGTCCCCAGGGCCCTGTCCACGTGTCTGGGCGCTCCGGGGTGCACTGCGCCCTGCAAGAGTCAGACCCCTCTGCTGTCCGGGGCGGGCGGGGGCGGGGCTTTCTGCAAGAGTCAGACCCTCTGCTGTCCGGGGCGGGGCGGGGGCGGGGCTTTCTGCAAGCGTCAGACCCCTCTGCTGTCCGGGGGCGGGCTTTGCAAGCGTCAGACCCCTCTGCTGTCCGGGCGGGGGGGGGCGGGGGCTTTCTGCAAGCGTCAGACCCCTCTGCTGTCCGGGGCGGGGCGGGGCGGGGCTTTCTGCAAGCGCCAGACCCCTCTGCTGTCCGGGGGCGGGGCTTTGCAAGCGCCAGACCCCTCTGCTGTCCGGGGGGGCGGGGGCGGGGCTTTCTGCAAGCGTCAGACCCTCTGCTGTCCGGGGCGGGGCGGGGCGGGGCTTTCTGAAAGCGTCAGCCCCCTCTGCCGTCCGGGGGCGGGGCGGGCGGGGCTTTCTGCAAGCGTCAGACCCTCTGCTGTCCGGGGCGGGCGGGGCGGGGCTTCCACTTCCTCTCACACTCGGGTGGCAGGGCCTGGGCGCAGCTCAGGGCTGTGGTGGGACACTCTGGGTGGGCGCCCTGACCTGGGACGGAGCCCGGGGGTGGCGAGGGGCACCTCGGTCCTGGGAGGTCTGAGGACAGAAGCAGCCCAGCGCCCTTGAATGCGCCAGCGAGGGTCACCTGGGTGACCAGGAGGACATGCTTGTCCTCTCTGTCTCGGTGTCACATCAGTTCTGCCCGCTGATGCCGGGCGCTGGTGCATGGACGCGAGCCTTTGCAGGGGACGCCCACGGGGGCCCCGAAAGCACAGGGGTCTTCCCTGCAGGAGGCCGTGGCCCATCTTAGCCCACCATGTGCGGCTGTATAGTTGAGCGCAGACCCTGGGCCCAGGCTGGAGGCTGTGACAGTCCCTGAGGGCAGCCAGGGGGCAAGGGTGGGGGGGTACCGCTGACCGCACCCCCCTGCACGCCTGGCTCGCCCTGCCGAGTTCTGTGATTGAAATTCATTGCCAAATTTATTGAGAAATTAATGAGAAAAGCTGCAAAGTATTGACTTTGAGAGGAAAACACAACTCATCTTGAATGAGGAGGAAAATGCAGCAATAATTTAGCCGCCATTGATCCGGCCCTGTCCATGTATTGATCTTCATTTTACAATATTAATTTGCACCTGCAATCGGCTGCAAGGGAGCCGGTTTCATTCCGCTGCCACGCTAATGTGCAGAGCGGTAGGTGCTCGGCGGGTGGCGGCGGGAAGGCGATTCCCCGATTTTGCTTGTTACTGAAATAGACTGAAAATTAATTTTTTGTCGGACAAAACGTGAAGCAGAAGCGCATGTGCACCTCCTCGGCGGGGGCCGCCCCATCTGCCGGCCGCCAGCCACCTTCATCACCGGGCTCGCATCAGTTCAAAGTTCATGAAATTTCTATGAGCATTGATCTTGCCCCATTGATTTTTTTTTTTTTTGCAGCAGATCTTTGAAATTTTAATTTCCCGAGCATCTGAATTTCTTATAGATGAAATGCAGTTGGAGGAGACGGTGGATGATGAAGTGGAGAACTTAGCATCATTTTAAAGCCTAAAAAGGGGGCCCTGCAGTCGCGTGTGATGTTTTTGAGGCGGAGAGACGGAGGCAGGTGGGGGTGCCCGGCTCGGGGAGCTAAACACCCATTTTGTCCTCAGTGGCTACACATTTTTAATGCAACTTTTTATACAGTCCTTTTGGAAAGGAAAGCTATCTGGAGGAGCAGCAGGACCGAGCCATCCTTCACCACGCAATCACTGCTCACAGCGGTCTTTATCACCTGGTCAACTTCACCTAGTTACTTATCAGTGGGACATTTAATAACCTCAAGGTGATATAATTGCTATTGGCATTTTTTCCCCCTTGGATTCAGCTGGTTAATGTGTAAACTACTTGTCAGCAAATAGCACTTTGTCACTGAAATCACTGAGGGCCTCTGGAGGGATGTCTTTGTATCGAGCAATTTAATTTTACTTTTATTTAATTTTTACACATTACAACCTGTGTTCATTCAGGCACACAGAAGGCGCGGCCTGCCGGGCTGGGCGTGGGTCTCCATGTCGCCGATATACTATATCCTTCCCTGAACGGTCCCGTCGCCATCCTCGGAGGGGTCCTCGTCCCTCAGAAAAGGACCCGCAGATGCTCCTATTATGTAGTTATGTTGCTAATGTGAAAAACGGCCTCATTATGAGGATCTGTTTGTAGCTAGAAAATTACTGCATTATGACAAATGCGTGATTGGGAAGTCACAGGAAGATGATCATTATTGAAATGAAACTGGAACTCATTTGCCAGCCTCAGCCGGCAGCCAGGGGCGCAGATGAATGTCTTCCTGTCTCCACGGCTGCGGGCGGGTTCTTCAGGCAGCAGATCTGTGCCAGACCGAAACTTCTTGCCGCTGCTCCTTGCTGGCTGTGTCCGGCCGCCACACAGGGAGCCTGGCGCTACCTGCTGGGGCTTACGGGGCTGGGGAAGTCGCCCCCTCAGTGGAGCTCGGTTTCGGGGTGGGGGGGGGCTCCTCCTGCTCCATCCCCCATCCCCGGGCCGTGTTTGCAGGGCAGAGGCCTCCAGGCCAGGGTGGTGGGGGTCCTGCGTGAGCACGGGGGCTGACCCCTCGGAGCCCCGGCACGTAGACGCTGCTTGTGAATGCGGGCGGGATGAACCCGGAACGACCTGTCACTTCCCGTCCCAGGGCTGCTCTCCGTAGGCCATGCAGCCCGTCCCCAGACACAGCTTCCGGTCTGAGGCTTGGTTTCCGGTGGGCAGCCCCGCGGTCTGGCTTCACTGACGTGGGCTCTGCCTCCGCAGAGTCGGGCTCCCAGTCCATGGCAATCACCGCTTGCATTTTGGGGCGTTTGGGTGAACGCGGACCTCAGGGGAGGGGCAAGGCCAGAGTGGGTCAGCCTTCAGGGATTGCGAGAACAGTGGGGTCCCAGGAAGGATGAGCCCGGTGGCTGCTGCGGGGCCACGTATGGCCACAGCTGCGCTGAGCCCCCACCCGTCTTCTGTTGTCACATTAGCTCCGGCAGCCCCCACGTGAACTGACATCACACACTGTGAAAATGTCATCAATTGTCGTATGATTAATCCCCAGTCCACGGTGCGGCTTGGCCATCTCGAGGTCTGCTTCTGCTTGGGACCCTAACGAGATTAGCACCAGCACACTCCAAAAGATGTGGGCTCGCGCTGGAGGCCGTGCGTGGAGGAAGCGAGGCGCTCTCTGCGGCCCTGTCAGCCTCTATTTGTCCGACCCACGCTGGAGGCTGGCTGTGGGTATCTGGTCTCGCAGGCGGCCTGATTGCTGGCCCCATTTGGCACGGAATGCGGTTCCCGGCGATTCGAGCTTCTGATTCATTCAGGTTTTATTGCTGTGTAATTTTCTTATTCTAAAATAAAAGCTCTCCAACAAAAATTACTATGCATTAGGCCGCGGTAGCCTACTCAAATGGATATTAATACAGTTTATCTCTAAAAAGGACGAATAATGTATTTGAAACAGATAAAAGGCCCTCCACTAAATGAGGAATGTTAATATCTTATGGCACGGTTAATAAAGATATTTCACAAGGGAGATTTGTTTTATGACTTTTTGATACAACAGCCTTATAATCTGACATATCTTAAATGGTATAATTTTGCACAAGCACCGGCAGCCCATTGGTGCTGGGTCTGAATGCAGAACAGATGAGTGCTAATTACCTCGGGGCGGGGCTGTTAGTGGCAAAAGATCCTGGGGTGTGGGGGGCCCGGGGGCAAGGCGGTTTAGGGTGCGTTTGAGAAGCGTCTCCCCCTCCCCTTCAGCAGAAAATAACATTTGTTTTCGTGGTGTTTAAGGCAGAGTTTAAATTAATTTCACCTAGTGACACATGTTTGGAGCCCAAGCACAGTGCTAAATAATTCCTTGGAATAAATTGCTCCGGAACCAAGTCCATTAATCCCTGCTTTCCCTCGCTGACAGATGGGAGCGTGGAGGAGGACCCCCAACATTAACATAACACAAATCCGCTTTATTCTTCTTCATATTTCCCCTTCATCCCGACTCGGCTCACCCAGAGGCCCCCTTCTCTAATTATCCACGAGGTCAGTAAGCAGAATCGGGAAGAAGCTGGGGATCAATACAAATTATCCCTGAGCAAACCAGGGCTGACAGTTTGAATTGCAGCATATGTTTACCCAAAATCAGGCAATTTATCTTAATATCAGCAAAGTAATGCCGTGCAGGTGAGAGGTCAGGCAATCTCTCCCCCTCATAATTACCCAGCTCTAAAACAGGAAAGTGGTATTGATTGGCCTGGCTCGGGGCTTTGTGGCTGGACGTGCCAGCACCCTGCCCCTGGCTGGGCCTCGCCCCTGAAACTCGGCACTGAGGGTTTATTGGATGGGTGTGAAGGCGCTTTGTGTCTCCTCTGGCTTGGGGAATGTGCGGGGCGGGACGAGGCCTCCGCTGACCTGCGGGGGCTCCGCGTGTGTTGTGCAGATGGCAGGTGTCCATCCTGCCTCCTACTCCGTGACCCGCAGTGTCCAGAGCCGGGGAGAGCCGGGGTGTGTGGGCGGGACCAGGTCCAGCCTTCTCGCCTCCCCGTGTACATCCGTGCCCAGAGCAGGTTGCTCACGGCTGTGGCCGTAGGTGCGCAAGCAGGCTCCCGTGTCCACGCGCCGCTGGGTCCTCCTGACCCCGCCACAGAGCACTGGCCCTCTTGGCTCGCGCCCAGTGGGGCTCGCAGGTGAGGGCCCAGAGGCCGCGTATAGGCCCTGCCCGAAGAGGCCTTTCCAGTGAGAGAGCTGACCAGCAGGTCAGCTGCAGCACTGGTCGCGTCTTGCCGGCACAGGACGGGCTGGCCACTCCCAGTCATAACACCCCAGGAAGCTTAGCAGAGGCGCCTGTCACCTGTCAGGGTGTCTGTGTGCGATCAATAGCGGCCGCCCATCTATCTTTTCTGATCACCCTTCATCAGGCGACTCATTAAGTCAAACAGTCGTGGTCATTAGTGGGGGAGAGGACGGGCGCTCATGCGGCCTCCTGCTGGCCGCCCAATCGGGACAGCCTCGTCTGCGGCTCAGCCTTGCTGGGCACCGGTGAGGCCCGCCCGCCCCACTGCCCACTCTGTGCGTTTTGCCTGACACCCTGGTCCTGGCCCGGGCAGAGACATGACAAATTACCGCCCAAGTCCCCGCCGACAGCTTCTGATGATGAATGGCTTGATTATGAAGTGGTTTTGCACATATAGAATTTACATCGCAGGGACTTAGAAACTGTGCCCAGGCACCTATGCCGAGGCGCTGAAGAGCTCAGTATTTGCGGAGGGAGAAAGAGGGCCGGGAGAGGCAAAAAGCCATGTCGTGTCCGATCAATATGTCGGATCAATGCTTTATTAACAGGAAAATGTCTTACTTCACATTCCGTGCGGACCTTTGTCTCTGGGATGTATGATGGAATGTCGGATCATCCTGTGGGCGCTGCGTGTGCGTGGGGAGCCTGCCAGCGGGCCGCCGCGGACCTGGGAGGCCCGGGAAGGCGCTGAGCTGGTCTTTGTGCTCCCTGCGCTGCACAACCTGCCGAGTCGGGCGTTAATCATGAAATTAGGTGCTGACTAATGAGCGATGGTCCAGGTGGCGGCCGGGTAATGAATAGGTGACGCAGGTCTTATTAGTCTCAGAAAGCCCCCTGATTTATGTCGGCCAGGCACCTCCGCATCACTCCACAGCAAACAGTATCTGCACCGGGCACTAATGCACTCTAATGAGTCCTTTCGCCAGCACCCACGTCCCGGCCTCGGGGCTCCGTTTTTGTTGGATCCAGGCAGGCCCGTGAGGAACCGTGGCTGCTTGCAGCTTAACAGGCGCGCGTGTGGGCCGGGCGCCGCGATTCACGCACTGTCTGCCTCGCGCCACGGCTGATTTATGGCCGCAGCACAGTTCATAGTCAAAATTACAATTTGAGGGATAAAAAGATTAATTGCTATTTGTGGCAGTGATTCCGGGCCTGGTTCCGCTTTGCACCCGGTCGCTCACGGGTCATCACAGGCTTGAGGAAGGAGTGCTCATCGCCTGCCTGCTGTGGCCCGCAGGAGAAAGGCCACAGGATAAATCTGCGGGCGGGACAAATGTCACCATCGCCAGCTCCCCACCGGTCCCGGCCAGGGGCCGAGCAGCCGTGACGCCAAGGTTGGTGCCTGTGAGGATGGCTCCGTGGCCCGGACCCGCACTGCTGTTCCGATAATATGTTGAGTAACTTTTGACTTTTCTAATTACAGGGTAGGAATAATCACTGCCGCTGCGGGGTGAAGGGGGAAAGCGGTTTCTCCCACGGCACCAGGCCGGGACGCGCTGGCCCTCACCCCAGGCGCACTTGCGCGAGTACTGGCGCCCGCGGGCTGCTGACCTCGCCTGCCTCTCTGTGTCCTCTTGTAGCCCTCAACGAACCCACCATAGACTACGGCTTTCAGCGGTTGCAGAAAGTGATCCCGAGACACCCTGGGGACCCCGAAGGTTACCCAAGGTTAGTAGAGCATGGGGCTCTCAGCCAGGCGATGCTGGTTTGGGGGTGCAGGCGCTCTGGGAAGGGGCCACCCGGGTGCCCCAAAGGTGCTCACAGCAGGCCAACAGGTGTGTGTGGTGGTGGGGGTCTCCGCCCTGGCTGGAACCTGAGGTGGGTGGAGGGGAGAGGAGGGGTGGATCTCTCCTGGCTTGGGGTCCGTCCCTACAGGAGGAGGAAGGGGCTCTCTGCTCCCCGCAGTTTGGATTCTGCAAAGGGGGCCACAGATTGGGCGTAATGAAATAGTTCAATTAAACATTTTCCACTCCAGCAGCCCGCGCTGATTTCAATCTAAGCAGCCCGGCCTGATCTGTGATTACTAGACTCCTGTTTTCCTTTCATTTTCTAAAGCTCGATTCAGTTTAATCTTTTGTTTACAAAGCTTTTTGTTATAAGTCCCCGACTTAGCAGGCTAACAAATGAAGTCCACATATTAATATCTAGGGGGGACTTTTCATTTAAATCCAACCAAGACAAAAGCTGCCGCTTGTTTATGCACCAGCCGCTATCCCAGGATTCCATTTTGATGTATAACGTTAAAGATAAGTCAAGCCTATAATTTCTCCTCTCCTTTGATATCACTGGGACTCTCGCGCTCTGTCGAAGCTCATCTCTGATTTTCCAGGCAGGCTTGAAAACACGAAATGAAAAATGAAGCCGTAATGTCGTGGCTGACTCTGCCCTACCCGTCCGCACACACACCCTCCTGACCACCTCTGAGTTTTATTAACACAATAAAACCTTTTAGGCATTACCTTTTTAATGCTCAGCGTGAACTTAAGCAAT